>ML829561.1:0-17478 GCA_009831015.1 Picea engelmannii | reverse complement strand
AATGGAAAATTTATTTTCATCGGTAAAGGTTCATTTCATCCCATGAGCCAAAAACCAGCAGGCCAATTCACTGGCCAAAGCAACTTCGAATTTCTCACCCCCTACCGCTTTCAAATTAAAAAACCACATAGAGGTAAGGCACAGACCATCCATACCGAACAACATACAACACTGGCAGGTTTTCGAAGATGACGAACAGATCAGAAAGTTCCTGAAAATAGTGGGTGATTTCTCTGAAACCCACATTGACTAGGAAAACCAAAATGATCATACCTGGATTATGCAGGAAGGGGAGGAGCCTCAGGAGTTCTGAGAAAAAATTGCAAATCATCGCCTGCTAGTGTTAAAAGGTTATCAGATCCCTAAGGGCCTGATACCTCTCGAAAGGTTGTTTGATCAAAATGACATGCCTCTGAAGTCCACCTTACAGCCCCAGCCAGAGGAGGTCGAAGACTATGACATGGGCACCACCAAAGAGCCTAGGATAGTGAAGTTATCAAAGTACCTTCCTCCTGAGATAAAAAGCAAGTATAAGGACTTACTTGGGTGGTATAAAGATGTCTTTGCATGGTCTTACGATGAGCTCAGAACCTATGATACCTCTATGATCGAGCACAAGATACATTTGAAACCTGGTGTTAAACCCTTCAGACAGAAGCTCAGACAAATCAACCCCATTTTACTGCCCATGGTCGAAAGAGAAGTGAAAATTTTGTTAGACGCAAAAATAATTGTACCTCTCAGGTACTCTGACTGGGTGGCAAACTTAGTCCTGGTTAGGAAGAAAAGCGGGGAGATAAAAATGTGCATTGATTTTAGAAATCTAAACAAGTCCTCTTTCAAAGATAACTATCCTCTGCCCAAAATGGATCACATTTTCAAAAACGTAGTCGGGGCAAATAGGATGTCAATGATCGATGGGTTTTCCGGTTACAATCAAATTGCTCTCAACGAGCATGATAAAGAAAAAACAGCTTTCACCACCCCTTGGGGCACGTTCATGTATGAAAAAATTCATTTTGGTTTAATGAACGTAGGGGCTACCTTCCAACGCGCTATGGATATCACCTTCATCGGTGAAAGAGATAAATGTGTGGTTATCTACCTCGATGACCTGACTGTCTTCCCTAAATCCGACGAAGACCATCTGTTACACCTAAAGAAAACATTTGACAAATGTCGAAAATTCAATTTGTCTTTAAACCCCAAGAAGTCTCACTTCACGATGCAAGAAGGTAAACTCTTGGGACACATTGTGCCTTGGGACGAAATTAAAATCGACCCTAAAAGGGTAGAAGCTATAGACACCATAATATTCCTAGAAATATAAAAGAAATTCAGTCATTTTTAGGAAAAATAAACTTTTTGAGAATATTTGTCCCAAACTTTGCTGAAATCGTGAAATTGATCATAGGTATGCTAAAGAAGAACAGAGAAGTCAAATGTACGGCAGAGGCTAAAGCGTCGTTTGCACACATCAAGAAAGTTATCAGCGAAGCGCCCATACTGGCAAGCCCTGATTACCTAAAGGATTTCCTGATTTTCTTGTTCACCTCTGAACACACAATGGCAGCAGGACTTCTCCAAAAGAATGAAGAGGGTTTCGAGCAACCAATATCTTTTTTAGTAAAAGTCCCAGAGATGTTGAACTAAGATACGATATAATAGAGAAACAAGCGTATGCTATGGTTAAGGATTTGAAGGATTTTAGAACTTATGTGCTTCACTCCAAGGTAATCACATATGTTCCCACCAGTTTTGTGAAGGATATATTGGTTCAACCTAACAGTGATGGAAAAAGGGGTTGGTGGCTCGCTAAAATTCAAGAGTTCGACCTAGAGGTAAAACCGATGAAACTAGTAAAAGGACAAGGTCTGGCTAAGATCTTGGCGGAATCAAATTTCAAATCACTTGGAATAAATAACCTACAAGGATACGAAGGAAATGGGGACGTAAACTATCCCAATGACCAAATATCTATCTCCAGAATTGAAGAAAAGTTTTCCTTATCATATTGGTATAAAGATATAGTGTCCTACCTACTGACCCTGAAATGCCCTAGCGATCTACCTCCAGCTAAAGCCAGGATACTGAAGCTACATGCGGTGAAGTATTGTTTATCTGAAAGTCAACTGTACTGGAAGGAACCCTTAGGCTTCCTACTGGTTTGTTTGGTAGAATCAGAAACATAGGGGGTCATAAATGAATTCCATGAAGGAGTGTGCAGAGGGCATCACGCCTGGAGGGAAACAACTTATAAAATCTTGAGGGTAGGATATTATTGGCCTAAACTTTTCTCAGATGTCAACATCAAATTCAAAGCCTGTAACCCTTACCAGTTGTTCGCAGGAAAACAAAAGCTCCGAGTGCTAACTCTGATTCCTGTCAAAACTGAAGCCCCTTTTCAACAATGGGGGTTAGATTTTGTAGGAAAAATCAACCCACATTCCAATGCTCAACACAAATGGATCCTCACCACCACAGATTATTTCACCAAATGGGTGGAGGCTATTTCGACTAGGAAGGCAACCGACTCGGTGGTGATAGATTTCCTGGAAGAGAGCATACTATCCAGATTTGGCTATCCCCGAAAGATAGTAACGGATAATGCCCAGGCATTCAATTCTATGGTAATGATAAGATTTTGCCAAAAATATAACATCGTATTGGGCCACTCCACAGCATATTACCCTCAAGGTAAAGGGCTAGCTGAATCATCAAATAAAAGTTTAATTACCATAATTAAGAAGGTGCTAAGCGAAAACAAAAGATCTTGGCATGTGAACTTAAGGTAGATTTGTGGACAAACCGGATAGGTATGAAGAAATCCATTGGTATTTCCCCTTTCCAAATGGTATACGGGACTGATGTGGTATTACCTATAAATTTAGCCCTCCCTGTAATGAAGCTCTGGCAAGATGAGAAAGAAGAGCCAAACCACATCACAAGGAGAATAAATCAGTTGATTGAGGTCCAACAACGCAGGACCAAGGTGGATGCAAGGATGCAGAAATACCAGGACAACATGAAAGAAGTGTTCGATCATAAAGCCAAAAATAAGGATTTCCTCCCCGACAATTTGGTTTTGAAATGGGATTCTAGGAGGGAATATTTGACAAAAAATGGTAAATTTGATCATATCTGGTACGGACCATTCAAAGTCTCATCTTCTTAAGGGAAGAATTCATTTCTGTTAGAGAATTTGGATGGTAAAACTCTCATCTCCCCTGTCAATGGGCATTATTTAAAGCACTATATGCAATAAATGAGTTTCAAATCTCCATTGTATGTACCAGTTTGTGTTTTCCTTTTCCCTTTTTATAAACTTTTCGGTAATTTCAATTTCATCGAAAATAAAACAGGCTGTTGATTTCCTAGAAGTAGAGACATAGATTTTGACACCCAGAATCCCATAAATCCTAAAGACCTGATACTCTTCATGTTGTTTCATACAGGCCTCTGAATTACAGCCCAGACTACGAAAGGAGAAAGGGACGGTTAGGCATCAGGAAATTGACCCACCCGAAACAGGTGACAAATATTTTTCTTTTAGAGGAGAACGAAGTGGTAAGGCCAGGGTATGAATTGCCTAAGTATCTGATTTTAAAATGAACACCTCTTAAAACATAGGAGTATTCTCACAAGTACGTTGTATTCACCTGAGTCAGGATTGCATGATAACATCTAGGTTTTTGAGGTCCATAGCCTTCTCTCTTTCCCTTGTTTCATCCTTGGTCCTCTCTCCTTAAGCTCTGACACCTACCCATACCGTCCACAGAGGAAAAGGGGTTCTGCTTCAATTTGGGAAACTGGTGAACGTCTCAGGAAGCAAGTTGGTATTCACAACTCCTTGGTCCTCTCCGGAACAAGGCCATGCATAGGCAGATCCTATCTCTCGTAGGTCTTTTAACAGGTTTCTAATGGTTAAGTCTTGCTCAAAAGAAGACCCTTGGAAATGAATTCTCCCCTATTTTCCTGCGGACTAGGGCATCGTGAAGGTTAAGAGAAATTTGTTCTAGAGCAATTAAAGCAAGTTGACAAGCCTCTATAACGAATATACACAAATATCACCCCTGGTTTTTTTTCGCCAATTGATTTCCCCCACTCCACTTTTCAAAAGTAAAGTATAAGATAGATGGTGAAAGGAAATTCGTAATTGATTGCCCCCATCTAGTCCAAAGAGATGATGAAAGGAAATTCATAAAAATGATTGCCCTCATCTCAACATTTAAATGAAAGATTATTGTTTGGAGTGGTGAAAGGAAATTCAATAAAGGGGACCAGATAACTTCACCGAGGTACTGAACAGGCTCGCTGGCAGTGAAGCAATATCTAAGATATTATGTAAGGATGTCATACTTAAATTATACTACACTCTGGTAATAATCATTTTTTAAACTGGATCCACACCTCGAGTTCATGCAGGCCTCCTCGATATAAAACATGAAATTTACTTTTTGTTTACGCAAGCTAAAACCTACCGTATTTGTTAATTTTCCTAAGATTGATTGGACCATCTTAAGCAGCTCTGAATTCAGTCTTGAGGAAGGGAAAGTTACCGAAGGTACTGCCACCGAGTTGAGGAAGTGTGTCGAGTTTTGGAAAGTTTCAGAATTAAAGTCGAAACCTCAATTTTTCCTCTGCACCCCCTTTCCAAATGAAGTTTCACCGAAGCCAACTGATGACTCCATGTACCCCTTCTCAGGCACTTGGTCTACTGTCCTTCTCATCTCATAGGGAGATGAGATCCCTAGTTGGAGCCTATGTTGGAGCCACCTTTCTCTTAATACATGAAATGTTATGCTTAAGCCGAAAAAGGTTGGTTTTTGAGACTTCGTTTGTTTCACGTTTCTCCCCCCTAAGATCGCAGTATTCCGACATGCGAAATGGTGAAAACCTTCCTAAGTTTAAATCACCATTACTAAAAGACTAAGCATGGCTTATCATCACTTAGTACCTCATACCCTCTCTCTCGAGAGTTACGCATTGGATGTCTCTTGAGCCTTCGACTTGCGAAGTCGCGAAGTGGTGTTAAATTTACCCAAGTTAGTATCAAGGACAAGTCACTTTAAACCCTAGTTAGTCACTATCGTGATTTCACGACTCGGTGATTGTTTCCCCAAAGGGCAGCACCTTCGTAGCCCCGACACATGAAGTCGTGATTTCCTTTAATTAATCATGGATTAATTAAAAGGCTTAAGTCAAATCAAGTCTAATCTGTTACATCGCACCATCGCGTTTTCGGTTTTTTAAGGTTCAGTGGCTAGGAGAGAAAACACCCGATGTGACGAGCGTCGAAAAGGGGATTAAAAACTAAGTACACCAATTTGAAAGAACTAAACCAGATTAATTACAACCTTAAACAAATTTTAGCGCATGCATTTTACGAATGCAATCTTGAATGATCCTACGATTTCCAATGTTACGACTCGTCAAGCATTTATGGCATTTATGGCATTTATGGCATTTATTTGAATTGCAGTGAGGTGACAGATAGTAGGATCTCGTTTTTACTTCTAAATATTTCTATTAAGTGATTTGACCATTATGTTGGCAAGGACACCAGGGGTTTAAATGACCAAGATAGAGAGTTTTTCCTTCATTATTTCAGTTTTCATTTCTATTTTCACACAGAGCCATTTTACCAAGATAACCATTGTTTGTGATTTTCAATTTTTTCGACAGATGGTCTAGTTGCAAGTTTCTCTATCATGGCTCCACGAAAAACACCCAAGTAAGATGCTAAGAGTTTAGGTCAGGGTTCAGATGTTGTTTCCGATACCTCGCCTCGAGGTATTAATTATGTCAAGACATGGTCATACGTTTCCAACATTTTGCAATCTGAGTCGATAAACTGTTCGAATGATTCTAGCGACAATGAGAAGGATGACGTATCAACCAAATACAAAATTGTCGCTCAAGAAGATATGCACAAAATAGCAGCAAGGCCCCAACTTCTTCCCTATTGTGATATGATTAGGTGGTCACTGGACCATGTGGACATCCCGACCAGGACGATTATCAGCGAACAAAAGGTGACAATTGGGACTTTCAGGCTAGAACATTTGCGGGCAATGTATAAATTGTCACCCACACTGAACCTTACTCACAATGCCAAATTTCTAGAAGGTTTCAAGAAGAAGGAGTGCGAGCAATATGCAATTTTTTTATCCGATCTGATCAAAGATTGGGTCTCACACCCCGCTAAATTCAGGGCTAATACTAACGGGATCTATTAAATCTCTTCCTTGGAGCCACAATTCAAGTACATAGCGATGATGACTTGCAGGTTGTATGGAAAGGAAGACACTACCCATTTTTTCCTCCCATGGGTGTCGCTCACTCATACATTCGTTGAGGGTTTCTCCTTCGACTAGGCCAAACTATTGTATGATAGTCTAACCAGTCGAATTACCGAATATCGAGCACAGAGGGAAAGTAATAAAGCATCTTCGTTCTTTATGTATGCTTACATCATGGATGCCATCTACTTCATGACACCCTTTGCACTAATGAACTGGATCTGGGCTCCATCTAATAAAGAGCCTATTCATGTCTACCACTCAAAGCTTTGGGAAGATAAAGCCAAAGAATGCATCTACAAGATCTTCAACTGGGTAATGGTGTCATTACATGTCGCCATCTTCTTCCAACTGTCGCCTAGGATTTCAGATAGCATTACGACATACCTGTGTAACGTGGTAGATTGATATATAGAGGTGGAGTTTTCATATATTATGTTTTTCTTCATCTCTGTTCCTCCAAATACTCTACCTCTTTTCTTGCCAGATAAGCTATTGTGTCATGAGATAGCCAGGCAGACTGTGCTTGGCGGAATAAGCAAAGAGCTCAAAAGAGTATCAAAAAAGGTATGGCCATCCTTCCCCATTCATATTGGTGCATATTCCTTGTTATATTTTTGCCATTCCAAAGCTGAGGCTATGGTTTTAGAAGAAATGAAGCTGGTGGATATTGAGTTCAAAAAGAACGACCCTAGTAAGGTTGTGAGAAATCACCTGAGGAGTTGTGGCCTAAAGAGATATGAATACGAGGATTCCCCTCATGATGAAATATTATGGGGTGCAAGGTCCTACTCTGAAGTCCTAAGTCATATTCAAGCCCTGCCACCAAGATATATGGCCGATTTCTTGAAATTCCAGGAGCATCGGTGGAGTTGTCTCCCCCAGATTTTACAGGGTGAATCCCCAAAGCTTCCATTTACACAGCAGAAGGAAGCCAAAGGTGAAAAGGACTCGATTCCTAACAGGGATAAGAACCAAGGGAAAATAGGGGAGGCTGGAACCTCGGAGAAAGGAGCCGAAGTCCCCTACAAACATGAAGGAAACACCGAAAAGGGTACGACAGGAAAGTAGTTCCAAGGTCAAGCTGTCGAAATCTGACAGAAGGTATTAACGACTCAACAAGACTTTCTTGTAAAAGTAGGGACCATTCAAAACCACTTTTAGACAATAGATCAAGTGTTAGAAAGTATTTCTTTGAGGGAAAAAGAAGTCGAGGCAGGTCGGGTTTCTTTCCAAGACGTTGTTATAGCTACGGTGAAGATAGAGATGGTCAGCAGCTCCAAATTATCCATCGCAGAACAAACTAGAGGGAATATCTTGCTGAAGGTCTGGGAGAAGAATATATCAGAAAGTAGGGGGAGAGCTAATGAAGTGATTAATTCTTGTGAGGAAACGTTCGCCTTGATAAGTAAAAGTTTTCTAGACCTTGATAAGGAAGGTAGTGTTGGGACGTTGGGCAAAATCAATATAGCTAAACAACTGTTGGACATCAAAGAAAACGTGGAGAAAGAGCAAGTGGAGATACCCCAGATAAGATAGGTTGATATGGCCCAAGTGGAAAAATGGCTAGTATAGCCAAGTTTACAATTATGCTCTATCATCACAGAAGACCGACAAGTAGGGATAAGGTTTCCATAGTTGGCAAAGAGTTGTTACAACTTTGAGGCAAGAAACCAAGCAGAGCCTTCCAGGTTGATAGCCCAGTTGGTGGAGAGGTGTGTCATTTGCATCGAGCAGGCGAAGGGGTAGGTTTCTAGTGCTAAATAATGACAGATGTCAACCCGTTCTATTTCTAGAGCCGGAAGAGTAGAGAAAGGAAGGTGCTCTGCCCTTACGAGGGAAGACAAAGATGAGGAGATGAAACACTCCAATTTTCCATATGTATCTGACAGGTTTCCAGAACGATCAAAATTCTAGATGTTTAGAAGTTTGTTTAAATAACAGGGAGATTGTAATAGAAGAGGATTTTTTTTCTCCGGTGGTAGATTGTAATAGAGAAAATTATTTTTAGCCAGGATTAATACAAAGCGAGATGAAGACTCCATATTCTGTCGAGATTGAGTTATGTGTTTTTCCTCTATATTTCATGTTTTATGTCATTTTTTACATATACGTCTTTGATGAATGTTTTAGCTGCAATTTAGTATAACTTCTACTGTGGTGATCAGGTTCTAGTTATCTAGTTATTTACAGTTTTTCCTTTGTATCGGCTACTAGCAAGTACAAGACCTGTGAATTACTTAGATCTCTACATTATATGCTTTCATCAAGGTATTCATGTCATTTCTTCTTTTGCTACAGCGTGGGATTCCTATGAAATTGATGCCCCACATTGTTGACAGCTTTATGTTTTCACACTCGGTTTCAAGATTTTAAACTCAGTTACGGAAAACGACCTTCGATTTCATTAAACCCTTCGATTGGCTTCATTGAATTTTCCCCGTATAATCTAAATTTGAGATAAGCACTTTAAAACATCAACCTTATTTTAAAGCTCTGTTCTCCCCATGACTGTACCCGTCGTAATACAACCCAACATTGAACCCGGTCTATCAGATCAAACCAAAATCGCTTTGAATCTTTTTGATACCATACTTAATACTACCACCAACCGGACAGAGCTCGAACGTTCATGGGCTGCCATCGAGCGGGATATCATCATTCAAGAGTATTTGGAAGCTAGACAAAGACAACTCAGAGATCGGCCTTAGCTTCATCCCCCGAAGTTGTTTCTTTCCCTTCCTTTTCTTTCACTCATTTTAGATGCTTAGACTCTACACTTTATAACCTTAAGTGTAGACTCAGGAACAACATGTATCAAGGATTCATAACTATATACAAAAACACGGATACACGAGAGGGACTACTGACGACAAACTATATATCAAAATTGAAGAACAAAATATGATTGTTGTTGTGGTATATGTGGATGATATCATTTTTGGAAGTAATTTGACTATATTGAGCAAACATTTTACTATAGAACTGCAGAAAGAATTTGATATGTCTATGATAGGTGAACTAACATTCTTCTTGCATTTACAAGTTACTCAGACAAAAAAAGGGATATTCATATCCCAAACCAAATATATCAAAGAAATGATAAAGATATTTCAAATGGAAAATTACAAACCTATGGGCATTCCCATGGTTACAGGATGCAAACTAAGATTAGATGATGATTCACCAAAGATAGACCAAACCATGTACATATCAATCGTTATTAGCCTATTATATGAAACAACAATAAGACCTTACATCATACAAGTTGTAGGACTAATAGGAAGATTTCAATCTGCAACTAAAGAGGCTCATTTGAAGGAAGTAAAAAGGATATTTAGATATCTAAGAGCTACCTTGGGTTTTGGATTATGGTATCCAAAAACAAACAAAAATTACATTAAATGCATATATTGATGCATATTGGGTTAGTAGTGTGGATGATAGGAATATCACCAATGGACGAGAATTCTTCCTAGGAAAGTGTCTAGTATCATGGCTAATTAAGAAGCAACCATCTATATTGTTGGAATACTGAGAGGGGAGGTGCTAGCAGGGAAAATCCCCCTATTACTATACCATATAGGTAGAGATATGATCTCCCTTAAAAGACAATCTAATTCCTAAACTACCCAAGCACTCTACATGGATGAACAGAAAGAGATAGGAAAGTAAGTCATAAGTTGTACCTTTGGTCCAACGTTTGATGTAGACCACCTCCAGCTTTGTAGTTTCCCAGGTTGCAAGTCTCCTCCCAAAGATGACCTACAATAACACTTAAGAAGACAATGCTACAAACATTCTATATCTACTCATCAATATTAGGGTTAGACATAAACCATTATACATGAATCAAATGAAAAACATAAAGATATCATTTGGAACAGGAAAAAGATTATTTTATTCAAATCCAAAGATAAAAAATTACAACCTTTGTAGGTCGATGCTCCACGAACCTGGTCCAGGATCCTTTTAATATTGCTCCAAGTGCACCATCCCAATGCCTTCTCTCACAATTAGCTTATCACTTTAGGGAAAGGGAAGGGATTGTATACGAGAAAAGGCTAGAGAGGGAATGTTGAGGCAGAAAGTTAGAAAGGGGCTGAAAATGATTGGGAAAGGAGGGAAAGGGATTTGTGTAGAGTTTTTATGTTCTAATGCTTGATGTGGGAATGGGACCCCAATACCTCCTTTTATATGACAAAAGGATAGTTATATAGTTTGGGGACTATTGGCATGGGAGAAGACCAAGGGCTCAGTTTTAACAGTGCACCAACAAGCCCTAACTACTGGCCCTTTTAGAAACACCTACAAAGCATCTGCAGTCTCACCCGAAGTAGCTAAAGGAGGTTGCAGGACACAGGTGCCTATAACCAGAGGAAATGAAAAGTGGATCCAGGGAAATACTCTGACACGACTCTAGTTAGTTCTTATCTTTTTTAATAATACTGTGTGAACTATATGTTAGATCTAACACAATATTTCATTAACAATATATCAGAGATCAAAAGAACAAAACATCAATAACACACAACAACAAGATATACATGGTCCACCCTCTCCCTAGGGCTACATCCATGGAACTTCACTTTCTAATATATTAGATGAAAGCATACAGTTCTATATGCACTCTTAGCTTGCAGATCTCTATTTATTTCTCTTCTTCTCTCTCCTCCCTGCGCACCCAGCTACCGGGTTGATCTTCACACCCAGCTAAAGATATTACAACACATACTTCTCTCACCTCACAATACTTCTCTCTCAGCAATAACAACAATCATTCATCATACATAATCGAACCCATCCCAGGTCCTCTTGACATTTATTTATACATTACAATGACTCTCGGACAACCTTAGGCCAAAACCTAGGTGTCAAAAACCTAAATACCAAAACCCTAGATGTTTAAACCCCTAGGTCAACTTGATCCGCATTTTTAGGGCTTCTCCAGCTTGTCTTTCCTTCTTTCCTATGAGGTGATCCAAAGAATCCATTGGTTACTTCTCTTGCTTTTTGAGTCATCCACGATCCATCTTCCTTTTTGATCTATCTTCCTCTATCTCCCTATCCAAGGACTTGCTTTCTCTTACTTTGCTCTATTTTTTCTACTCTTTTGGCCACATCGACCCAATCTCAATCAACTTATCTTCCACACAGTTTTCACTTCTCTCTTCTTTAATTAATATTCACAACCTTCCATAACCAAGGGCCAACAGGCCCCCAACACCCACATGTGACTCATCCCGAGGCACTTTATGTCTGAACCTTTTGTTTTTCTTCATCTTCAGACTATGCGGGGAAACCTTTGCTTTATTCTCTGTCCCACCCTTATTTCCTTGTGCATAATGTATTTTATGTGTCTAGTACCCAATTTCAATTGCACCTGGTACCTAGACCCTTTTTTCTCATGCTTCTACTGAGAGCTACGAGGCAGCTGGTTGTCATAGTACAATTTCAACCAGCTCCCATTCACCAAACCTTCCTTCCATTATCTATTTAAAGTCTTCAACTGCACAACTCCTCCTTCTGTAACGTAAGAAACCTCATATGGCCCAACCTAATCTATCATGAACTTCCGTGGATTCTCCATGAACTTGTTGTCGTATACCAATAATAGCTCTTCTTGATTGAAGGATTTCTTCTTGATGTGCCTATCATGATAGGCCTTTTCCCATTCCTTTTGTACCTGTTGATGGAATCCTGCAATAAATCAATCTTCTTCTAGTTCTACCAACTGCGCAAGCCTCTCTTGGACAATGCCAATGTCATCCATATCTGTGAATGTTGCAATTCTGAGAATAGGAACCAAATATTCCATAGGGACAACTGCTTCTAGGCCATACACCAATTTAGAGAGATTTTGCATTGTTATCTTCTTGCAAGTAGTTCTATAGGCCCGTAGCACTGTTGGTACGCTCAAATCCCAGTCATCCCTATTCACACTGCAAATCTTCATCAGTGATGTCTCCAAGATCTTGTTGAAAGCTTCAACCGTCTTGTTTTCTTGTGGATGGCAAGGAGTACTCTTATGACGGTGGACTTCAAATTATTGAGTCAAAGTATCAATAGTACCTTAATTGCTCATCAGGGTCTTTGGGCATCCAAACCTGGTTATGATATCCTCAAATATAAATCATGCAGTTGTAGTTGCACTACAGTCCTTAACTTCTCTTGCTTCTACCCATCTTGTCAAATACTTTGTCGCAGTGATGATGTATCTAGCTCCTGTGCACTTCCCTGGTGGGTTTATAGGTCCTACGAAATCAATTGTGCATTTCTCAAATGTTTGCAAAGTCAGTTGTGGTGCTAAAGGAATCTCATCTCTTCGTGGAGGCTTCCCAACTCTTTGGCATACATCACAGGCTTTATAGTATTCCTTGGCATATTTATGTAAAGTAGGCCATCAGAGGCCAACTCTTATAACCTTCTGCGTTGTTTCTTTCCCTGCATATTTTCCTCCTGTGATGCTTTCATGTGATTCTGCTAAAATCAGTGGTCTTTCTACCTCCATAACGCATCTCCTCGGGATCTCATCAGGTCCCATATTGTATAGTTGTTCGGCTATAAGTGAAAAATCTGCAGCATGCACTAACAGTTGTTTCTTCTGGATGATTGTATATTCACTAGGTGTCATTCTTGTTGACAGGAAATGGACTATCTCAGAGAAGTGGTCATCAACCCTTATAATGGCCAACAACTATGCATCTGGTAGTGTTTCCTCCAAACTAGTAGGTTCCTCTCCATGCTCCAACCTAGACAAATGATCAGGTCCTTTGTTCATTCTTCCTGGCTTGACCACAATCTCAAAATCATATTCCTGGAATAATAGTAGCCATCTGCATATTCTTCCCCCCAACAGTGGCTTGTTGACTAAGTATTTCAACGCAAAGTGATCAGTGAACATATTAAAATGTCCTCCCAACAAGTAGTGTTGAAACTTCTGCAGTGTGTGCACCATGGATAAACCTTCTCTCTCAGTGGTAGTGTATTTTATCTTAGCTGTAGATAGCTTCGTGTTAGAAAAGGATAACATATGGACAATATCTCTCACTCCTAGTTATGATAACACTGTTCCTAGTGAAATAGATGAAGCATTGACATGTACGTGAAATTCCTTGCTCCAATCTGGGAAAACGAGCATATGCACATTAACCATTTGTTGACATTATTTTATCCATTGAATCTGACAATATTTCTTCAGAAGCTTCTCCATGGGTGTTGTAATCTGTGCATAGCCCTTAATGAACTTCTTGTAGTATCCATTATGTCCCAACATAGTGTGCAGCTATCTAACTGAAGTAGGAGGGGGTAGATAAAAAGTAATGGAAATATTGGATGGGTCTACCAGCAACGCTTGCTTACACACAATATGGCCCAGTAGCATTCCAAAGGGTGAAAATAAGATGCACTTATTCATATTCAAGGAAATATGGAATTTCCTTCACTTATCCAACATTAGTATTAAACATTCAATATGATTCTGCAATAGCCTAAAAATAGTCCAATCATCAAAATATGCTTCCAAAAATTTATGTAAAAACTCCTTTAATGCTTCAACCACCACCATGGAAAAGATGGTTGGTGCATTCTTCAATCCAAAAGGAATCACTGTGTACTGGTAGGAACCCCATTCTGTTGCAAGTGTGGTCTTGTGGCGATCTTCCTTGGAAATTCTGATCTGGTGATAACCTGAAAATCCATCTGTAAAGAAATATACTTCCTGTCCTCCTACAATATCTAACACTTCGTCCTTAAATGGTGTAGGGAATGGGTTATGCAATCAAACATCACTCAGCTTCCTAATATCTACACAGATCCTTATCTCTCCTATCTTCTTATATTGTACCACCATAGGACTAATCCATTCTGACTCTTCCACAGGTTCTATGGTTCCTGCTTCCAACATTCTCTCTAGTTCAACATTAACTTTGTCCTTATATTTTGGATTCAATCTGTAGGGTATCTTCTTAACTGGCCTTGCATCTGGTTTCAAGGGAATCTTCGTCTCTCCCGTGGGCCCTTTTATTCCCCTCATATCAGTGAACTTGTTTGGGAACAAGTCATGATATTCATGCATTAATTTTTTGATCTTATCAATGGTGGAATCATCCCAATAATCTCCAACATTAGCAAGCTTAGGTGCTTTCTCTATTCCAATATTAACTTTCTTGATTTTGATCGGTTTTCCAATGAAAGGTAGTTCGAATCCTGGTCCTTCTACGTCTCTCTATCCTTTTGTTTCAGCGATGTTCACATTCCTAGGATCATCGTCTTCATCAACATTGATATTATAACATCTTTGCAGTTTCTGAAGAGGTGTAGTCCATTCATCCTCTTCTTGTTCCATAGGGAGGCTAGGTGCCTCCTCAAAGACTTTATGTATGACAACCTGTAAAGCTTGATCCACTATGGGATACTGACTTTCAAATAAAAATGTAGCTACAAATTTTTGAGTCAAACCGTACCAATCTGAAGTGGTGAGGCACTGTTTTTCTTGAAGATACCAATTGATAGGCATTACGTCCAAAGTATTGATGAGCTTATGCACCCACTGCTCTTGAGAAATGCTTCTCCAGGCCTACTCACAACCTCGCACATGGTCATTCAGACAGCTTTGACCCATGTATCTAACTTTGCATCCTTTAATGTTGTCTGGAAATCGCGTTGTCATCAAAGTGAGACATTGCATCTAGTCCGTGATGTTCCTTTTATGTGTCCCCCACCATATTGATAGAGTAACTTTCAAAGCCTCATCCAGTGCCAACAATCTCTGTTGTACTAGTACAACTTCTTCAAATTTCAACAAGAAATTTTCTAAATGATTTAAACCATCAAATGTGGAAAAGTTACTTACTTTTGTGCCAATCCACAGAACTTCCCTAGTCAATCTGGCACATCTCCATGCATAAAATTCATACATTTTGTTCTACCATTTCTCCAGTGCTTCTTATGAGCCATATGAGCATGTGTTGTCACTTTTCCAACTTAAGTTCCCATCTGTTGTAGGGTTAATGTAATCATGTTGTCTTGCTGTCAATTTATATATATTCTCTAGCTCATATGCGTGGTCTTCTTCTCTGATGGGTTCTGTGTATATTCGAATTTCATCAGGATCCAAAGGTGCAATGACCCTAAGTCCATCACCTTCGAATTTCATTATTATTTTCTTTAATTCAACAACAATGGAATTGTTGAAAGCCCAATCAATTCCTAACAACACAGGATAAGGACATCTATCATCAACTATCTCAATTACCTTGAAGTACACAAATGTTCTTACCCCATCGATGTCCACAGCGACATGCTCCAACCTACCAAAGGGGCTTACTGCCTGCTGATTAGCCATCCTAATCATGATAGGGGAATAGATCAACTTAGGTTTCCCCATCAGTGCCCGGGTCTGCTTCATCATAACATTGATCTTCAACCCTAAGTCGAGGACCACATAATCTATATCATAAACTCCAATTTGAGAATTAAGGTGTAGTTCCTTATTTGTCCTTCTCTTTTTGGATAGGTGATGTACTGCTTTATTCAGTAGAGGATCTACCCTTCCTATCTCATATTGTCTGATCAAATTTTGTAGTTCTTGTATGGATTTTTCATCGTTAATCAAATTAATGCAAGTACATAAGAATTACATAAGTTTTTTTACCTCTTTTACTTCTCCAGGCAAAGAAAATGGATCAAAGGCCAGGGGAATTGCACATTCTCTCACTTCTGGTTGTGCCTTTGATGAAGAATATTTATCTCTTCCAAACTCTTTTCTTGCCTCTTCAAATTTATACTTCTCTTTCTTTGGATCAAACTCCTGTGTCTTATTCGCATCTCTTCTAACTCATGATTCTTCTATAATCTTCCCTGGGGTTACCCTATCTTCTCCTATAGCAACGCCTCCTCTAGTGATAACAGTGACTCTAGGATCCACTCCGCGAGGTTCTGCTAATATTAGTTGTACTTGTTGGTTCCCTCCTCATCTCTCCTGACACTAGTACATATTACAAAATTTGTGACGGTTTTTCGTTGTTATTGCCACACTTATCCATCGCAATTTCCACGAAATACAAGACTTTTTTTCGTCGCTTTATCCATGAACCAGGTGTTCGTGGAAACAACAACGAAATTATCTCTCCACGTGTCATCGCCATCAAGACGGAAATGTAAAAAAAATATGGAAAGTTGCGATGCAAAAGCGTGGCAATAGCAACGAAAAATTATGCCAAGACAAAAACTTACGACGCAAATGTTGTATGTGCGACGCAAAACCATGGAAAATTCCGACGCAAAACCGTGGAAATAGCAATGAAAATTTATGCCAAGACAAAAACTTACAACGCAGATGTTGTATGTGCGACGCAAAACTGTGGAAAATTGCGACGCAAAAGCGTAGCAATAGCGACGAAAAATTATGCCAAGACAAAAACTTACAACGTAGATTTTGTATGTGCAACGCAAAACCGTGGCAAATTGCGATGAAAAAGCGTGTCAATAGCAATGAAAATTTATGCCAAGACCAAACTTACGATGTATATGTTGTATGTACGATGAAAAACTATGGAAAATTGCGACGAACTGTCATCTCTATTGCCAAGGTTGTTCAAAATAAAAATTGGTTTCTGACGAACTATCATTGATATTGCGACGCGTCCTTTAAGTTTAAAAAAAAAAAATACACGGGATATTGGATTACCATATTACATTGTAATATGGTAATGCCATATTACAATGTCTCCACTTTCTCAACAAGATGCAAGAAGTTCTTTTTTAAAACAACTTAGGATAGTGATTTGTCCTGAGTGGGATGGTGACCTTGGCATTCAACACGATAGGAAGTAATTCATTGATGACAAGTGTAGCAGGTGTGCAGATCCACAAGTGTAGCAGGTGTGCAGGTCCACAGGTGTAGCCGACATTTCTATTGAAGAAATGGATGTTAGAGAAAATGTGTAGATATTTTACATTGAACAAGATTATAATATATATATATATATATCCCCTACAAATAATCAAGGCATTAATCAACCAAATATTTGAAGCATGTTTTATCATGAAGTTGGATTAGAAGTAAGGATACCAATATGACAATATACACAAAGAATAATTTGGAATATTACTTTCAAAAAAACACATGGATTGCATGAGTGAGTCATTATGCAATTTATATTACACAATACTA
>ML829560.1:5481-15664 GCA_009831015.1 Picea engelmannii | reverse complement strand
AGAGGTTTTAAGCTTTTTCATTGGCTGATTTGTTAAAACGTTCACCTCTTTGACTAGCTAACCCTAACCCTAAAAACAACAACAATATAGGTGATGTCATACATGTCTAAAACCCTTGCTTGGCCTAAAACGTTTTGACATTCATCACCTTGTTTGATAGACCTTGAGTTGTGGATTACTTTCATGAGTTTAGATTGCATAACGCCCTGCTCTTTATCTTTCAAACCAACTTGATTTTAGGGCTGACATCACTTCTGTAACAACAACAAATATCGATGACGTCAAGCCTCTTTTAGCCATTATTTAAGTGTAAAGCTTTGTGATTTGGTTAGGAATTCAAGTATAAATTATTTTCTTTGACTTAGTGTGCAAGACGTTCACTTCTTGCCTTCCAAAAACAGCAATAATTAGGGCTGGCGTCACCCCAAATCTGCGATAGTGACGCAACAACATTATTCATCTATGAGCAGATTTTGATATTTATGGCATTGTGATATAATAAGGATTTAATTTTACACATTGAATGCTGATATCTCTCGTGTCTTTATTGAAGAAGTGACATAAAATACAAGTGTCTATTGCAATCATTGACTTCGTCAATAATTACACTCATTTATTGCTCATATATATATTTAAAGATAGTCATTAATATTTGAAGTACTAACCACTGTAGCACATTTTAGCTTTATTCATTTTGTCTCGCAAACATGTGCTCTTATCAGTGGAGTATCTTCTTTGACTATCTCCTTCTTGGCAGTAATCTGTGAAAGGGAATCCTTATCCTGATCCATTAGCCCTTTATCCCTTTTAGAAACCCAGATTACTAGGGACGTCTCCCTTGGACTAGCCATCCTAAATAGAAAGAGCTCCCCATCGAGGTGACAGTGGGTGGGGAAGCTCCTGTTACGCTAGTTTGAAGCCTTGACTCAAGCTACCTAAACCTTTCCTACAAACTGTGCGATAACAGGATTCAAAGCTCAAGTTTTCTCTGTGGGATGATAGAGTGACAACGAAAATATCTCTTGGTGTCTCTCCATTCCATCTTGTATATGGAACTGAAGCAGTTTTTCCCTCTCATTTGGCCTTGCCTATGGTGAAATTATTTCAAGATCACAAAGGTGAGCCCGATGATATGATTAGAAGAATCCAAAAACTGGTCGAAGTGCAGTAGGCAAGAGAGCATCTCTTGGACATAGAACATGAGCATCAACAAAAGATCAGGTAGGCTTTTGATAGGAAGGTGAGAAAAGAGGATTTCCAGCTGGGATATCTAGTGCTAAAATGGGATCCACCCAAGCAGGATAAGGGAAAGCACGGTAAATTCGAAGACCTTTGGATCGACCCCTTCAATATTTTTGAGATATTGCAAAATAATACTTACAGGTTGCATAATTTGGAGGGAGACAGAGTTTTTGGTGGCCCTGTAAATGGGCATTTCCTGAAAGTATTTTTTGTTTAAAGCCACAATCGACGTCCCACCACTGTAAATACCATTTTTGTTTTATGTTTATTTTGTTAGAAGACTCCATAGCCAAAAAAATAATACACTGGGATTACTTGTTCTTGGTAGCTCACAGGGAGCATGCCATCCCCTATGGAGCCAAAATGTTATCACATAAATTTGTCAAGGCCCGTAGGCATGTGTCAATTTACCCAAGTCAGTACCCTTGCCCCATTTTTCTCTATTTTTGTCGGCCTCTGTCACTAATCCTTTATTTTTTCCAAGTCCCAGCCATTTCATCCAAGTCTTCAGTGTCACAAGATGCAGCACTGAGAGTGGTTTAGTAGGGACTCTAATCAAGCGAATGAGCAATTTGAGTCTTCTACGAAGGCAAGCGAGCCCGACAATCGAGAGTTCAAATGTTGTAAAATTGTTCATCAAGGACCACGAAATCCCGATTCACAAAATGGAATATATGGGTCATCCAATCGTGAAGTGTTGAGGGTCATTGATCTGACATCAGCAAATTTCAGAGGATCGGGAATCGAGAGTTCATGGTTCTCATCGTAAAGGTGCATCCATAGCTTGAAATCTTGAGATCCAAAAAGCTGATGGTTTTAATCTGAGCCATCCAAATTAAGGGACACGTGGCACTGGATCAACAGGATCGCAATTTCGTGGATCGAGTTTCGTAAGTGAAGCATGGTGTGAGGCACCCGAAACGCGAA
Organism: Picea engelmannii; assembly: GCA_009831015.1. Classification (NCBI taxonomy): domain Eukaryota; kingdom Viridiplantae; phylum Streptophyta; class Pinopsida; order Pinales; family Pinaceae; genus Picea; species Picea engelmannii. The sequence goes on along the minus strand of ML829560.1, from coordinate 13,495 downwards.
ATCGCAAAACTCCCGATTTTGCGCCCGTGGTCTCAGTGCTTGGCCACGTGGAAAGCAGGTCCAGAAAGAGGGTCCAACGCTCATTGCATAGCCAATTTTTTGTGTTTTCAGGAAAAGGATCGTGGTCGTCCATTTAGAAGCAAGACCAACCGCTGATATCAAAGGTTGTTTCTCTATTTCAGGCATCGCGATGTTGGAATAAATTTGGAGTGAAAAATCACGAAAGGAAAAGTCTCGACAACGCCTTTGGATGAAAGCTCCAGGTCGCGTCCCGAGGTCACATGAAAAATTGGGGTGATAGAGAGGAGTCACGCCAAAAGGCCGTGAGATCCTATTTTGAATGCAAAAGAGAAGCATATTAGCCCGAGGCATCGAGATCATTTTGAAGAAGTCATGGTCACCACCTAGGGCATTCATGGCTATCAAGCTCCATCCCGATCCCGATGCAGTTAGTTAATATAAGTAGGGGGAGGTAGTTGAAACTTTGTTTCACCTTGTAAATGGAAAGCATGGAAGCATTGGCCGTAGAGGTAGGTTGTCAACCCAAGGTCTCACTGTCAGTGAATTTTCCTGCAAAGCCCATACTGATATGAGATTGCGTCTCACAGATGAATGCAAGTGCAACCTGATAGAAGAAGATGCAGATGACAAGCCTTGAATGCAATGACCAGAGTGTGCTTCTGAAGGGAGCAAGTTGTTTTGGGTATAAATACTTAGTTTTGATATTTTGTTATGGTCGATGGTAGAGAAAAGCTCCCGTATTGTAAAGTTTTAGTAAATTCTCTAGATTTTGGTTATGTATCTGTATTTGATATTTCTTGTTTAATCTAAGTCAGCTTTCTCCCTCCATCTTATTATGCATCTGATACTGAAGGTTCATGATTGAAGGATTCACATGGATTATTGTGACTATGTTGTAATGGATGTTTGATTGTAGTGTTGTCATAGTGTTTTTAGTTTCTTGAATCTCTGAATCCAAGAAGATCTTGTTTTTTGAGTTTTTTCTTCTTAGGCTGCTGGAAGACCTGATGTTCATAGCATACCTTTACATTTTCTTTTCAATTTCTTCCTCCTACTCACCCTTACTATAAATTACTGATTGAAGTTAGATCAAGACCTCACCTATCTGTGCATACCAACCCAGTTGTCTGAGTTAATACTATACTTTATTGAGACTATGCCCATTTGACCCTTTCATAACCAACCCGTGACGTAAAACTCTAATAGGTATCAGGCTTACCTCTGTCGCAATCTAGGGGTGACTTCTGGTGCTAACACCGCCTTAATAAAGGGTGCTTGAAATAGTTAGGGATGTTTCACGTAGATCATTGTAACTGGTCCTCATACCTTTTCTAGCAATCGTGTGGGGAATTCATTTCCCCCATAGGGTTGGTTTTCGAAAGGCCCCTAAGCCAATTGGTTTACTTGTTGTTAGCCTAGTTTTGGTTAGGGGTGTGTTATTTGATTTTGAGTCTAGGTCGGATTTAGGTTGAATTGTGTTTGGATTTTAACATAGTATATCCACTGTGGCTGAACTACCACATATTGATTAATTGGGTTGGTTTTCATTGATGTCAACCCTTGAAGAAAGTACGGTAGTGAATTTTGGTAGCACAAAGGTTTGGGTAATGGACCCATGTTTGTTTGATGTATAATGGTATGAGTTTTGATATATTTGCAAGTAAGACTATTCTAGATGGATATGACACACAACTCCTCATGATTTGAGAGTTACGGACTTACGAATTTGGAGGACCCTCATATGTTGGCTTGAAGCCCCAAAAGGTCAAAGAAGTCAAAGTGATTGCAAAGAAGAAATTATTTAAATAATAAATTGAAGTGACAAAGTCAAAAAAGATTATTGAAATAATAAAGTGAAGTGAAAAAGTCAAAGAGGATTATTTAAGTAATAAAGTGAAGTGAAAAAGTCAAAGAGGATTATTTAAATAATAAATTAAATGGATAAATTTCTAATTATGGAAAGTGGTTAGAAGTGGGTTAGCCCTAAAATAAGGAAATTGGGTTAAGATGGTTAAAAGGTAACCCCTTGAGGAAGCCACATGAAAGTATAAATAAGAGGCAAGGCTCTCTCATTTTAATTACACTTGAGCATATTAAATATCTATAGGTGACTAAGGTAACCAAAGGATATCTAAGTCGAATTTCAGAGGGAAGGTCAAGTAAAGAAGGCCAAAATTCAAGGGAGGATAAATTCTTTTGATGATGCTTTCTAAGGTATGTTATTTACAGGTCATCTCACCATTTTCACAATAATGTTTTTTCTAGAATGATTCAGACCGTGAAATTGGGAGGTCATTAAGGAAACATATCCAAGTAGCTTTGGTACAAATTTCATCTTTTGGTTCATTGTATTTTTGGAGTTACACTTCGTGAAAAATAGGGTTTGTGGCTAGTCCTGAAACTAGTCTAAAACAAGTGTTTCAGGTAAAAATGTCATAACGTCTTCATAATAGATCCAAATTTAGTAATACCAAATGTGTTGGTTAGAGTACAGTCTGTAGTATTTCATGTAAAATTTTCATATCCATACAACAAATATTCTTTGCAGGGAACGCTCTATAAGTTTGCTCTCTAGAATAATCCAGAATTCAATAAGGTATGCCAGTTTTGCTATAACTCCTTTTCTGAGAGGTTCGAAGTAGTGACACCTGGAGGAATTAAATAAACACACCGAAGAAAATTGTGTACTATTTTCAGATCTTTATTCATTACAGGTACATAGTTATGATTATTTCAAGTTAGGGTTGTTGACTAATCCAAAATTAGTCATGTGAGACTAAAGTAAAGTTTGATGAAAATGCTAGTCTTTTGTTGTTAAAGTTAAGGAAGGTTTGCAGATTGGGGTACAGGTTGGTGCATGGTTGATGTAGTTGTTTATGGTACGAGTTGATTATAGGTTATTGGTACAAGTTGATTATAGGTTGATGTATGGTTGATACATGGTTCAGGTTATTGGTACAGGTTTACAACAGTGTATCTCACAGTGATAGTGTGACAGTGGTTCCATCATTCTACTTATACGTCAGAGCAGTTGGATGGGGCAAGGACAGGTGTTTGTAGCCACCTTCCGATTGTAGCCGAAGAACATAGGGGGTTGTAGCCCCGTTCTAGTTGTAGCCAGAGAATTGGGGAGTTGGAGCTTCCCTCAGGTTGTAGCCTGAGAAAATAGGGGGTTGGAGCCTCCTTCCAATTGTAGCTGGAAAACAAAGGAAGTTGGTGCTTCCAATGAATGTAATTCTTCAAGACATATAAGAAAAAACATTATGTGGTTTCTCCCACTTTGGGTTTCCACGTAAAAACACTGGTGTACTGTGTATGTGTATGATTGTTCATTTGTTCATTGTTTATTTACTCTGCAAATATTGGATGATAATGCTACATTGAAATAACACTTGCATCATATGGTTAAAAATGATTAGATTTCTCTATTACTGATTCAACCCCCCTCTTAGTAATCCAATAATTGGAATCAGATTAGGTTCCTTCAGAAATCAGTTTAACCATTGAAAGGTAGATCATGGAGAGCAACAACATGTATAAAAATGGAGTACCACAGTTTGATGGACAAAAGTATGCATTTTGGAGCATAAGGATGAAGCCATATATACAGGCATAGGGATTTGAAATTTGGCAATCAATTGTAGATGGATACACAACACCAACAATTCCTTCGAAAAATGACAAAGAAATGAAACTCGGTCAGAATAATTCAAAAGCCACAAATGCACTTCTGAATGGTCTTGGAGAATCGATATTCACCAAACTTGCACATTGTAAATCCGTTAAAGAGATTTGGGACAAACTTCGAAATATTTATGAAGGAGATTCAAAAGTCAAAGCAACAAAGATTCAAACTTACATAGTTTAGTTCAAACAACTAAAGATGATGGAAGATGAGAACATTGCAACTTACTTTTTATGAGTGGATGAAATAGTAAATGAAATCTTGGGATTGGGAGAAGAAATCAAAGAATTTGTAATTGTTCAAAAGGTACTAATACCTCTTCCTATGAGATTTGACCCTAAGATATCAACACTAAAAGAAAGAGCATATCTAAACTCAATAAGCATGGATGAACTACATGGAATCTTCACAGCATATGAAATGAGAACTGAACAGGAAAATCTAGATATAAAAGAAGCAACCTTCAAAGCATCCAAAAGGTCAAAGGAAAAGGGAAAGAAAAAAGAAAAATAACATAGAAGCAGCAGTGACGTCTCAGAAGATGATGAAGAAGAGGCCAACTTTGTCAAAAGATTGAACAATGGAACCAATGGCAGGTATAGAGGTAAGCTTCCTTTGATTTTTTTTAATTGTGATGGTATTGGTCATTTTGCTAACAAAATCCCTGATAAGAAAAATAGAAATGATGAAGGTTACTCAAATAGAATACAAACATATAAAGGAAAAAGAAACACAAAGAAAGTTTTCAAGAAAATATTATGCACCAAAGACGACACCTCATCATCATAGGAAGATGAAGTCATTGACAGTGAGACATAAATATTTCTATTCATGGCAGTAGAATACTCTGATAAAGAAGAATCCTAAGAAGAATATGAAGAGGCCGAAGAAGAATATGAAAAGGCGGAAGTTGACTACCGAGAAGAATTATTGTGTGCCCTAGAAATTATCAGAAGATAAAAGAAGAAAAACAAGAAACTACAAGCGAAAATAGACAAGAAAGAAGACACTTGGGAACTAGAAAAAATGATCACAAATTTGAAGGTTCAAATTGAAGAAGATAAAATAATTGAAGAAGCACTCAAAGAACAACGAGAAGGAAGATACAATATCATTGGAAATTTGGAAGCATAAATTGTCACATTAAGAAAGGATCTTCAAAAGAAAAATATGCATAACAACTCAAAAGTTTTGAATGACATTATAAGCAGTAAAAAACCTCATCATGACAAGTCCGGACTTGGATACAATCAGACAGAAAAGGGATCAAGATCCAAAACAACAGAATAAGAAACATATCCGAAAATCTATGCAGAAACAATTACAGGGACACTCCTCCACCGAGAAGATTCATATTTTAGAATCAACGATCAACAGAAACATATAGGCCTTGGGAAGAATAAGGATTCATAAGAGTACCTCCTTTAAGAAGATATTCAACTCCCAGGTATCAAACTATCTTTTTTGGTTTATTTTATGCATGTAATAATTTTGGACATAAATATGTGAATTGCAGAGCTAACAACAGGAACATAAACAACTTTGAAAGTCATACACAAAAGGGTTATCCAATAAGGCCTAGTGAAACACAGAGAATAAGTTACAACATGTTTGAATCTTTGAGCACTGAAGTGGAATGCTACAAATGTAACAACTTTGGACACATGGACAAAGATTACAGAATGACAGTCCCTCCTAGAGAATCAAAATATAACAACAACAATCACAGACAGGAACCCTAGAAAAGGACATGGATAAGAAAGTAGAATCAATATAGCAATGAAGAATGCACACTCACTCTACAAGCTAAGTAGAAGAAACACGATTGGTATGTTGATAGTGGTTGTTCAAAACACATGAAAGGTGATAGTGATAAGTTTCTTACATTAAGAAAGGAAAGAGATAGATCAGTCTCCTTCGGAAATGATGAGTAAGCTAAAATCATTGGAAAATGCATAGTCAGAATTGGGAACAAGAATACCAAGGCAAAAAATGTTCTACTAGTAGAAGATATGAAACATAATCTTCTAAGTGTGAGTCAAATGTGTGACCTTTTATCACACAGTTTGTAGGGTAGGTTTAAGTAGCTTGAAGGCAAGGTTCAAACTGGCGTAACAAGAGCTTCCCCACCCACTGTCACCTCGATGGGGAGCTCTTTCTATTTAGGGTGGCTAATCCCAAGGGAGACGTCCCTAGTAATCTGGGTGTCTGAAAGGTCTAAAGGTCTAAAGGATCAAGATAAGGGTTTCCTTTCACAGATTACTGCCAAGAGAGATAGTCAAGAGTGAAGGTATTCCACTGAATGGCACCTGTTTGTGAGACAAGGCAAATAAAACTAAAAATGTGATGCAGTGGTTAGTACTTCAAAACATTAATGACTATCTTTAACACATATGAGCAATAATAGATGTAATTATCGACGAAGTCAATGATTGCAAACAAAGACGAAGGCTTATAACACTTCTTCAATAAGTACAAAATGATACTTGCATTCAATGTATAAAATCAATCCTTATTATATCACAATGCAATAAATATGCTCATACACCAATATTGTTGTTGCGTCACTATGCAGATTTAGGGTGACGTCGGCCCTACTGTTAGGTTAATTTTGAAGACAATGAGAGGAATGTTTTGTCAATTAAGATTATGAAAATAATCAACAACTCAAAGCCTATCAAAATGGTGACAATGTCACAACGTTTTATGCCAAACACGGGTTTAAACAAGTATGACATCACCTTAGGGTTAGGGTAGGTTAGCTAGACAAAGAGGAGAACATTTTTCTAAATTAACCAATGAAATTGCTTAATTCCTCTATGGCTATCAAGGGATGAGTCAGCCACAACTTTTAGTCCAAACAAGAGTTCAAAAAGGCCAAGACGTCATCATCAAAATTAGGGTTAGTGAGACGTTAGGGTTAGTAGGTTTTCACAATTGAGAGTTTGAAAGAGGTAGTTTTAACACCAAAAAGAGGTCAACGTTACATTCTTATACTAGTGCCTTGGGTTAATGGAGTCAAATGGAGAAAGGCTAATGGCTTGGAAGGACTTAAACCTAAGGAAGGGAGGGTTAGTTTTAATGGTGCTGCAATGGCAGGGCCACCAAATCAAAACCCTAAGGGGAGAAGGCTCATTCCGGTGTAGCTAAAGCTAGGCCTCATGCTCCTCCCTTTTTCCTTAAGACTCTTTGGCAAAATGGCTAGCTTCAAACTATAAGTATAGGGCTGAAAATTGTTGCTTGGGGACAAGGCTTTTCAAACCCTAAGGTCAAAACCCTAGGTGTAAACTAAATTAGGCCTAGGACGTCTTCCTCCTTCAACTTATAATTCAAATCTAACTCAGAAACAAGAATGGCTAGTGTAGCTATGGCTAGGCTAAACCCTCTTTAATCAAATGGCTAATCAATATTTTATCACGGGGACATGAAGCAACAACCTACTTGTGTGATTGCTCCGTAGGGTTTTAATGATTAAGCAAAATATTAACAATGTAACCATTAAAGCAAGATATTCTACCTACAACCATTCAATAAAGAAGTTTTGCATGCAAAATATACTTACAAATCAATGAAGAGACAAATCAAAACCCTAGTTGTAACACCTTCCAATGACAAAAAGCACCATGCATATGCCAAAGATAATCCTCCAAGTGTAGTGCCTCAACTCCAAAAGACAAAAATAACCAAGACAAGAGCTAAAAGCAAGTCTCTCACAAGAGAGCAAGTTGTGTTATGTCAAAATGAGGCTCAACGTCCTCAATATATATGATCCAAATGACCTTGAATTACAAAATAGGTCATTAAAAACAACCGACAAGGCTGACTTAACAATACTTCATTATTTGTCACATTAAATGCTAAAAATGCCAAAAATGAGCTAAAATGTGAGATGTCAGGCCCCTCTGAGGGAGACGTTGGCCCTTTCAGGGCATCATCAGCATCCAGAAGGTAGAACATTGGCCCATCTGGGGCTCCTGTAACCTGCTACATGTGACAAACAAGCCCAACATGCTGCCACATGCTCCAGAAATCGTCCAACTTGTCCTGGGTGGCGTCCTGTCCATCAAAGCCATCCTCCACCTGTAGGGGTTGATCCCCTTTAGGTCAAATCTCTGCCAAAGCGTCCTGATGAGGGTGTCCTTCTTCTTCTCCATGCAGGGGGTCATCATCACTCTCTCCTGCCTCTGCCATCCCAACAACCATCTGATGGGCTCTTCATCCCCATGGAGGTCCGAGCTAATCATCTCCCCATGTGCACTGATCCTCTGGTACCTGTCCGCCGGGTATGGTCCTGCACATCAAAGACTA
>ML829559.1:41249-57749 GCA_009831015.1 Picea engelmannii | reverse complement strand
AGGCCCATGACCACTCCCATGATTACCAACTAGAAGAAGCTTCATGCTTCTGAGTCACAGTTGGTGGATTCCACTTTGTATCGTCAGTTGATTGGGTCATTGATGTATTTGGTCAATACCAGGCCAGATATTTGTTTTGTTGTCAACACTCTCAGTTAGTTCATGGTGGAGCCGAGGAGAGTGCACTGGGTGGCAACAAAACATGTGCTCATGTATCTTTGTGGTATGGTAGATTATGGTCTGGAATATCATAGAGGAGATGGAGTTCGTCTGGTTGGCTATACTGACTCAGATTGGGAAGGATGTGTCAGTGAAAGGAAAAGCACTTCAGGGTGTTGCTTTGGATTGGGATCAGCAGTTGTGTCTTGGTTCAGTCGGAACAGAAGTCAATGGATTTGATTTTGGCAGAGGCTGAGTATATGGCAGCTAGTCAAGCTAGTTGTGAGGCTCTTTGGCTTCGCAAGATGTTGGTTGGATTGTTCGGTGTGCAGTTGAGGCCTACCGTGATTTACTGTTATAATCAGAGTTGCATTAAACTCTTGGAGAATCCATTTTTTCATGACCGGTCTAAGCATATCGATATTCGGTATCACTTCATCCGAGATTATGTTCAGAGAGGAGCTGTGGAGCTACAGTACATATCTACTGAGGAGCAGGTTGCAAACATACTCACCAAGGCATTGAACATGGGCAATTTTGTATTTTTCAGGGACAAGCTTGGAGTGGTGAGTAACACTTTCCTCGGTATGAGGGAGTGTTAAATTTTTAATTAAAATAAAGTACCAAGGCAAGTGTTTCTCTTCCCTAGGCACCTAAGGGGGAGAAAGTGCCGAATGTGGGTCCTAGTCATTTAATTTGTGAGATGCAAATTAAAAGGTGACTTTATGATTAAAGTGAGGGTGAGTTAAGAGACACCAAATCTCAGCCACCCATCTAATCTAATCTCAACCGTTAGATTAGAAAACCCCTCACCTTCCCTCATGAGGTCGACTTGGGCAAGAGGGCGCACCCATTCTTGGGTAAGTTGAAGCATTCTTGTTGAGAGAACAAGAGAGAGCAAGAGAGAGGTCGAGCTGAAGAAAAGAGACAGTAGCTGCAATTTCTGGGAGTATTGGCATGCATTCCAAGGCTGCTGAACAACATTTAGTGGCACAGAAATTGAGTCTTAGCATAGTTTTGGCATGAATTTCGAGACAGTCCGTACAACATTAATTGCTGGGACAATGGTATAGTTGTACGGATTTCTGGTTCAGAAATCGAGGAGCAAAGCTACAGGAATGTCCAGATAAGTTTGTGTAAATATGTGAAGATGAATATGCTGTAAAGGAATTTCTCAAAAGCTCATAAATAATACAAATCCCTCTCTCACTGGTTTTCCCCTTGTGGGTTTTTCCAGGGTCGAAGTTAGACTGAATATCTTTGTGTCTATATTTTCTGAGTTTTGCATATAGCTGATATTTTATTTCTGCGTTGAAAACGATGTTCAGAATCCTCATGTTTCAGTTCTGAAGTTTATTTTCTGTTAAGTTTTTATATGTTGAAACACCGCTGTAACATATGATGAAACACCACTGTAACATATGCTGAAACAATGATGAGACATATGCTGAAACAGTGTTGTAACATATGCTGAAACACCGCTGTGACATATGCTGAAACAGTGCTGAGACATATGCTGAAACAATGCTGAGACATATGCTGAAACAGTGCTGTGACATATGCTGAAACAGTGTTGAGACATATGTTGAAACAATGCTGTAACATATGCTGAAACACCGCTGTGACATATGCTGAAACAGTGCTAAGACATATGCTGGAACAGTGCTGAGACATATGCTGAAACAATGTTGTAACCTATGCTGAAACAGTGTTGAAACTGGAGTTTCGACATTTAAATTTGGCTGAAAAATCAGCGAGACTGAAACTGGGTGGGGTTTGAAAAAATTAACAATCGTCATACCTTGTAGGAGGATTCTTGACCCATGAAGATATCCTCATATATGGTCGAGGCATATCCTCGGTTTCTTGGATATTTTCTGCATCTTCATCTTCTTCTTTTGGAACTTCTTCATGGTCCTCCCTTTCTGAAGATGGTTGAGTTTCCAATTGAATTTGTTGAACTTGTAGTATCTGTTCTTGTCTCACTTCAACATCTACCAATTCTGATTTTAAGAGTGAGGATTCATCAAATACTACATCTATGCTTATGATGATTTTGTGGGCAATAGGATCCCATAGTCTGTACCCCTTAAATCCACAACCATAACCAACAAAGACATATTTATTTGATCTAGGATCTAACTTAGAACGTTGATCTTTAGAAATAAGAGCATAAGCATCACAACCAAAAATTCTCAGATTTGAAAAATCACACGAATGACCTATTCATACCTCTTCGGGAATCTTACAATATATTGCAGTTGATGGTGAACGATTTATCAGATAGCATGCTGGAAGAACTGCTTCTTCCCACAATTCATGTTGCATCTTTGCATTACTGAGCATGCTCCTTGCTCTCTCTAGAAGAGTCATATTCATGCGTTCAACAACACCATTCCACTGAGGAGTATAAATCGTGGTCTTATGTCTTTCGCTCCCATCTTCCTTGCAATAGTTCTCAAATTCCACAGATGTGAACTCACCTCCATTATCTGTCCTTAAACACTTGATTGACATGTTAGTGTTCTTTTCAACCAAATCTGTGAATTGCTTAAAAGTATTAAATACAACAACTTTTCTTTCAAGTAAATAGACCCAAACCTTTCTAGAGTAATCATTTATAAATTTCACATAATATGATGATCCTCCAAAAGAAACTGTAGGGGATGGTCCTCAAACATTTGAATGAATGTAATCAAGGATACCTTTTCTTATATGCCTTCCTGTTTTAAAATTATGTCTATACTATTTTCCAAAAACACAATACTTGCAAAAATTCATATTCAGAAACTTCAAACTTGGAAGTGACTTATGATCAACCAGTACCTTAAGCCCTTTATTGCTCATATGACCCAAACGTTGATGCCATAAATGAACAAATTCACTTGCATATCAAGATGCTACCACTGCTTGATTTACTTCTGTCCTTACTTCAAGTTGATAAAGGTTCCCTATCCTCTTTTCCTTCATGACTACTAAGATGCCTTTGGACACCTTCACTACTCCACCTTGAGTTGTACACCTGTAACCAACAAAATCTAGAACTCCCAAAGATATCAAGTTCTTTTTTTAGTTCAGGTACATGTCTTACATCTGTTAATGTTCTTACAGAACCATCATGCATTTTAATCTGGGCGCTACCAACTCCAACAATTTGACAAGAAAAATCATTTCCCATAAAAACAACACCATCATCAATAGATTGGTAAGTTGAGAACCAATTTCTATGAAGACACATGTGGTTGGACACACCAGAATCTAACAAACAATGTTGATGATGATGTGAAACATCACAAGTAGAAAATACCTCATCAACCATACCTGAACTGGATCCTGAACTTGTTTCAGCTACATTAGCTTCCTTTGATTCTTTTGTGTAGTCCTCCTTGGATGCATTCTGTCTTTTCCAACAATCCTTCTTGATATGGCCAGATTTGCCACACAAACAACATTTCTTCTTACTCTTCTTTCCTTTTGACTTAGACCTTCATGTACCCCTTTGATTTTTCCATCTTTCTGTAGATCAATCTCTGACCACCATTGCTTCTGCTGTTGAGGTTTCATTATTGGATCTTTTCCTCATTTCCTCACACAACAAAGCTCCCACAACATTATCATAATAAATTGCATTTGTTGTGTTAAACCACACAGTTGTGACCAAATGATCCCAAGACTTAGGAAACAAACACAATAGTGTAATTTCCTTGTCCTCATCTTTGAAATTTACTTCCACAGAAGTTAATTGACAAATCAAAGTATTGAAAACATTCAAGTGATAAAAAATTTTCATACCTTCTTTCATCCACAAGTTGTACAAATGCCTCTTTAAGAAGATTATGTTTGAAAAGTTATTTGTCATATACAGACTCTCCAGTTTGGTCCACAAACCTTCTGTTGTCGTCTCTTCATCAATGTTAAACAATACCTCATCTTCCAGATACATGCGAATATTACTGAGGGCTCTTGCATCCATATCCTCCCAGTCCTCATCTGTCATGCTTGCCAGTTTCTTTGACCTTCCAGCCAAGGCCTTTTACAATCCTTGTTGCACAAGAAAATCTTGCATCTTGAGCTTCCATAGCACAAAGCTATTCTTACCACTGAACTTTTCCATCTCAAACTTGGAACTCTGCACTTTCACCATTAGCAGAAACAACTCCAAAACCACTGCTTATAAAACTGAACCTTTTTATAGTGGAGGAATTTTATTATATTTAAGGTTAAATCCCAAACAAATATAAACTTTAATTAAAATGTTTTTAAAAAAACTTTATTAAAAAACCTTTTATTAAAAAACTATAACCCCTTCCACCCTTTTACCTTTTATTATAAAAAAAAGATACCTTCTAAAAAATCTTACCTCCATTATTTAATAATGGATTCTCCATAATAAGACAAGGGTTATAAGTCATGACCATGTCTTATGAATAAGAGAAAAAACCTTTAATTTTTTTGGATCGACCTTCATACTATTACCAAAAGCCTTTTTTTTTGTTGATTGTCGCACATATCACCTGTGACGATAAGGAATCGTCGCACTTTGTTAATGGGTAGCCTACAATGATTTGCATGCAAATTTTCACACCTTGTCAAACTATAGCGTGCGACGATGTCGCACTTTGTATAAATATCTTCCCGCGACGATGTAATAAAATCTGTCTTCGAATGATCCACTTCACTCAACTCAATTAACTTTCTCTTCGATCCAGCGACCATATTCTCTTCTCTTTCGCTCTCTTCTCCTTCAACTCTAACCTCTGATAGCACTTGTTAGGAAGTGGAAGCAAAACATAGCATTAACTAGAGCATAAACAAGAAAGATCAAACACGCATTAAACCAAGCACAATAATCCCACAAATTGACACAGTGATTTATGTGGAAACCTAATGAAGGAAAAAACCATGGGCAATGATTATCGATCTTCTCATTATTCGAAGGAGAATTACAATAGCCTTCATAGGCATAAAATCATACTCTCCTCACACACACATTTCTCTCTATCTCACATTGTACTCCACCTCTATGGGTATGCTCACATATATAACATATATCACTCAATTATACAAACCAATCATGAATAGATCACATAGTTACATGAACAATTCATAAATAGATTGCATGCATGCACATGTGCATGTGCATGTGACCACATGAAGAAATTCTTTGGCATCTTTCCAACATGGAGGAACTGTATGTGTTGGAATCGGTCTGGAGGGAGATTTTGAAGGGTAGTATGTGTTGGAATCATTTTGGAGGGAGCCTTTGAAGGGAAGGTTAACATCGTAGGAAAATGGGAGAGAAGAAATGACACATGGATTAATGTTGGGGAATTGGGAATAAGCCTTCATCAAACATTCCCACACTGCCTTCCTAGCAGGGGTGGTGGTGGCCAAAGGTGCCAACTTCTTCACTCCTCTGCAACAACCAGGGAGTGGTTTCCCCTTCCCAGATGTTAGATATCAAACACATTGACTCAGATCCAAAGTGACCACCTCACAACTTAGTTCAACAGATTCTTCCTTCATCACCATCATCTTCATAGACACCAGAACAATGGAAAATACTCCAACCAGCAACAAAGCCTTATTCTTGTTGGTAACTCCCGTCATGAGCCTATCTCATCTCTAAAATACTCTTTGGAGGATAAGTAGTTTCTTGTTCGCAGAGCTTTCTCTAACAAAAGAAAGTTTGACATCAATTTTTCCACCGCCATATGAAGCTTCTTACCCTGGCCCTTGAAAACTTCTAAAAGACATGGAACAAGCTACAGTCACCCATTCTTAATATTAGAGACACAATAAAAAAAATGTAATTGAAACTTTCAAAAACCGAAGTAGCAGATAGAAAATGAATGGATGAATTACCTTGTAGTCTATAAAGGCAACCTAGAAGTTGGAAATGGATGGTAATATGGATGTTTGGGCATGAGATTTGGTGATTACTATCCCATGCCTTTTCGATGTACTGCACAATAATAATCAATTTTCAAACATGCAGGCTTCGTGTTGTGGAAGAGCACCAAAATCTTCTTGTGAATAGGGTTTGACTTCCATAGTAGCTGTCTCTTTTTTTGAATATCTTCTTCGATGAACTCGTAATCGATTGTTTTGGAGCAAGTGTTGTTCAAACTTGTAGTATATGTTCTTGTCTCACTTCAACATCTACCAATTCTGATTTTAAGAGTGATGATTCATCAAATACTACATCTCTGCTTATGATGAGTTTGTGGGCAATAGGATCCCACAGTCTGTACCCCTTAAATACACAACCATAACCAACAAAGACATATTTATTTGATCTAGGATCTAACTTAAAACGTTGATCTTTAGAAATAAGAGGATAAGCATCACAACAAAATATTCTCAGATTTGAAAAATCACACGAATGACCTGTCCATACCTCTTCAAAAATCTTACAATATATTGCAGTTGATGGTGATCGATTTATCAGATAGCATGCTGTAAGAACTGATTCTTCCCACAATTCATGTTGCATCTTTGCATTACTGAGCATGCTCCTTGCTCTCTCTAGAAGAGTCCTATTCATGCATTCAAAAACACCATTCCGCTGAGGAGTATAAACCGTGGTCTTATGTCTTTCGATCCCATATTCCTTGCAATAGTTCTCAAATTCCATAGATGTGAACTCAGCTCCATTATTTGTCCTTAAACACTTGATTGACATGTTAGTGTTCTTCTCAACCAAAGCTCTGAATTGCTTAAAAGTATTAAATACATCAACTTTTCTTTTAAGTAAATAGACCCAAACCTTTCTAGAGTAATCATCTATAAATTTCACATAATATGACGATCCTCCAAAAGAAACTATAGGGGATGGTCCCCAAACATTTGAATGAATGTAATCAATGATACCTTTTCTTATATCCCTTCCTATTTTAAAATTATGTCTACACCATTTTCCAAAAACACAATACTTGTAGAAATTCATATTCAGAAACTTCAAACTTGGAAGTGACTTATGATCAACCAGTACCTTAAGCCCTTTCTTGCTCATATGACCCAAATGTTGATGCCATAAACAAACAGATTCACTTGCATCTTCAGATGCTACCACTGCTTGATTTAATTATGTCCTTCCTTCAGGTTGATAAAGGTTCCCTATCCTCTTTGACTTCATGACTACTAAGATTCCTTTGGACACCTTTAGTACTCCACCTTGATTTGTACACCTGTAACCAGCAAAATCTAGAACTCCCAAAGATATCAAGTTCTTTCTTAGTTCAGGTACATGTCTTACATCTGTTAATGTTCTTACAAAACCATCATGCATTTTAATCCGGACACTACCAACTCCAACAATTTGACAACAAAAATCATTTTCCATAAAAAACAACACCATCATCAATAGATTGGTAAGTTGAGAACCAATTTCTATGAAGACACATGTGGCTGGATGCGCCGGAATCTAACAAACATTGCTGATGTTGATGTGAAACATCACAAGTAGAAAATACCTCATCAACCATACCTGAACTGGAACCTGAACTTGTTTAAGCTACATTAGCTTCCTTTGATTCTTTTGTGGAGTCCTCCTTGGATGCATTCTGTCTTTTCCAACAATCCTTCTTGAGATGGCCAGATTTGCCACATAACCAACATTTTTGCTTACTCTTCTTTCCTTTTGACTTAGACCTTCATGTACCCCTATGATTTTTCCCTCTTTCTGTAGATCGACCTCTGACCACCATTGCTTCTTCTATTGAGGTTTCATTATTAGATCTTTTCCTCACTTCCTCACACAACAAAGCTCCCACAACATTATCATAATAAATTGCATTTGTTGTGTTAAACCACACAGTTGTGACCAGATGATCCCAAGACCCAGGAAACAAACACAATAGCGTAATTTCCTTGTCCTCATCTTCGAAATTTACTTCCATAGCAATTAATTGACAAATCAGAGTATTGAAGACATTCAAGTGATCAACAATTTTCGTACCTTCTTTCATCCATAAGATGTACGACTGCCTCTTTAAGAATATTATATTTAATATCGAACATCTTAAACGCTCGTGGATGGAACGAGAAGAAACGCCAAAGCGGCTAGGGCCCAAACCCTAGCCGCCATTGCTCTGAATCCTTGTTTGCAGGTACGCTGAGCTCCGTTAGCAGCTGCCGTTCCAGGTTCCCATCCCTCTCTCACCTTACAGGGCGCGATTCGGCGTATCCAGCGCGTCCTGTGCGCACGCATACAATGGCAGCCCAGGTGATCGCCGCCCTGCCAAGATGACTGCAAATCCGATTGCTAAGGCTGAGGAAGATCCATTGGAAGCTTTTAAAGAGTTAGTCCATTCGGCAGGAGCTAAATCCAAGCTTTCTCCTCCGTCTAAGTTTATTAAGAAGTTGGGGGAGATTCCTTCTCTGGAGCTTTCTCCAGAGGACCCTTGCAACTGTGCTCTCTTTCTGGCAGAAAGGACCCTCATTGGAAAGTTTACGGGGTTATGGCCCAGCCCCAAAACGGTGGAGGCATGGATTGAGGAAAGATGGAGGTCGATGATACAGGGTAGCATTCTCCGGAGTGCAGTAGGCAGGGGTTATTATGCCTTCAGCTTCTCAGAGAAAGAGGATCGTGACCTAGTCTTCAGATCTGGACCCTATTTCATGGGGTCGAGAGGACTGTTCTTAGCCCCCTGGACTYTRKATTTCAAYCCYRGAGTYRAGATCACCRCADCCCCTGTTTGGGTTAGGCTGCCTCACCTCCCCCTGCACCTCTGGGGGAGAAGCACTCTAGAGGGCATTGGAAACAAGCTCGGGAGATTCCTGGATAGTGCGAAACCGAAAGAGGAACAATTCACCTGCGCTCGTATTTGCGTTGAGGTTAATCTCGAGAAAGGCCTACCGGAAGCCATCAAGCTCTCCCTGGGGGATTGGAGCCATATCCAAGAGCTGGACTACGAGCAGATCCCCTTTAAATGCCTCAGGTGCCATGAATACGGTCATTTCGCAAGAAGCTGTCCCAAAGTCACTGAGGAGCCGGGACCAGCCAAAGAAGATGATTTTCAGCCAGTATCATCCCGACGAAGGCAACCAAGGCGAAAGGAACCGTCTCCCCAGGCTCCAAAAGCCACTCATCCATCAAAGGCAACTCTAGAAAATAAAAACAGCTTTGAAGCGTTGAAGGATGATGACGCCCCAGATCTCGAAGCAACAGAAGAGAAGGAAGACCCACCGACAAACGAAAGCCCTCCGGTCCCCACCCCCCCAGGCCCGGCAGCAGCGAGAGATTTACGGGCTTCAGTTCCGGACCCCTCTGCCTCGGCAGGTCTGACTGTTTCAGTCCCATCTAGCGACTCTATGGAAACTTCTGAAACTGAAGACATTTCAGTCCCGTCTCCTCCCCTTACCCGAGGACGAAAGACCAACAAAGCGCGCAGAGAAAAGGAGGCGGCCTCCAACATTTCTTCAGGCTCTCAGAAAATGCTGGACCCCTTTATTAAGAGGAAAATTCCTCCCCCCTCCGGTTGATGTATTGCTTTTGTCTTCTATTGTGCTCACAGTTTGTGAGAATTTATACATGTATGCAGTCATTGTCATTTTTTCGAATTAGCTCAAGAAGCAGATGGAATTGGTTTCCCAAGACATTCATAAGAAGGTTGGCAACACTGTTAGAGGTCACCAACCTTCTTCAAATTTGTAACTTTCTGATTCTGGCATGCCAGAATTCCGCCTAATGCAACATAACCGTCTCTGTTAAAAAAAAAAGAATATTATGTTTGAAAATTTATTTTTCATATACAGACTCTCTAGTTTGGTCCACAAACCTTCTGTATTCGTCTCTTCATCGATGTTAAACAATACCTCATCTTCCAGACACGTGCAAATAGTACTAAGGGCTCTTACATCCAAATCCTCCCAGTCCTCATCTGTCATGCTTGCCGGTTTCTTTGACCTTCCAGCCAAGGCCTTTTGCAATCCTTGTTGCACAAGAAAATCTCGCATCTTGAGCTTCCATAGCGCAAAGCTATTCTTACCACTCAAATTTTCCACCTCAAACTTGGAACTCTACATTTTTTCCATTAGCAGAAACACCTCCAAAACCACTGCTTATAAAACTGAACCTTTTTATAGTGGAGAAATTTTATTATATTTAAGGTTAAAGCCCAAACAAATATAAACTTTAATTAAAATGTTTTAAAAAAAACTTTATTAAAAAACCTTTTATTAAAAAACTATAACCCCTTCCACCCTTTTACCTTTTATTATAAAAAAAAGGCACCTTCTAAAAAAGCTTACCTCCATTATTTAATAATGGATTCTCCATAATAAGACAAGGGATATAAGTCACGACCATGTCTTATGAATAAGACAAAAAACCTTTAATTTTTTTGGATCGACCTTCATACTATTACCAAAAGCCTTTTTTTCTGTTGTTGATTGTTGCACGTATCACCTGTGACGATTAGGAATCATCGCACTTTATTAATGGTTAGCCTGCAATGATTTGTAGGGAAATTGTTGCACCTTGTCAAACTACAGCGTGCGACGATGTCGCATTGTGTATAAATATCTTCTCGCGACGATGTAATAAAATCCGTCTTCGGTTGATCCACTTCACTTGGCTCGATTAACCTTCTCTTCGATCCAACGACCATATTCTCTTATATTTCACTCTCTTCTCCTTCAACTTTGAGCTATGTTAGCACTTGTTAGGCAGTGGAAGCAAAACATAGCATTAACCAGAGCATAAACAAGAAAGATCAAACACGCATTAAACTAAGCACAATAATCCCACAAATTGACAAAGTGATTTATGTGGAAACCTAATGAAGGAAAAAACCATGGGCAATGATTATCGGTCTTCTTATTATTCAAGGGAGATGATCAAAATCTGGATCAGGGGATCAAATTTTGCTCAATTTTCAAAGTGCTCAAAATGCGACGAAAACGGTGCCATTATGTCCGTCTCGTCTTCCTGATTCCGGCGGTATATTTACTTTTTCAAACGGAGTCCGTATGGAGAAGATATCGCAATCTGTTCGCCTAGCCAAACATGCAAAATTTTTGGATGTTGACTGTACCTGCCCGTACAGTCCGTACGGTGATGTGGCAGGGCCGTACCATCCATACAGTGATGTGGCAGGTAGGTGATGTGGCACGTTTTCATTGACTGGTTGCTGGCGTATTAGATGGTGACACGTGTCCGGTTGGTGGGGAATAATATGAGGACACGTGGCCTAATCCCTGGGCGCCACGTGTCCCCTCATTTTTGTTTAATTGGTTATGTAAAATTATATGGGGAGTCAGTGGGGTTCGACCCCCGGACCTCCCCCAACACCAAAGACTTCATAACACTCCGCTAGCCAACTTTCCCGTCGATGTTCCTTGAATATGATGTGAACGCGCTTATATTTAAGTTGATGTGTTGTGTTGATTGGAAAGGGGGGCGGGCCGGGGCTTAGCCCCGACCCGTGGACGCGTTGTATTTCATATGACCCAACTTATATATAATGGCCCGACTGTTGGTGCGCGCGCATTGCATTGCATTTGCATTACAATGTATTTTATATGTATTATATATATATGCGCGTGGGGTTTGAAACCACGACCCGTGACTCTATGTAACCACGTGTTAAATATTGGCGCGGGACCCAAACGTGAGTTACACGGTTTCAAACGGTTTAACCACCATTTTTCCCAGTGCAAGGTCACATGGCCATATGCCCAAGTGCCGAGCCGATTGGGGGCTGGAGGCGCCCTAACTATTCTACGGTTTGCACCATTGGTGCAGTTGCGCCCGATGCTAGGTTTTAACGCGTTTTGGGAGTGTGTTCTTGGTTGATGCACACAAAGGTGCGTTTTGAAGAGCCAGTTCCAGCAAAGCTTGAAGGAGGAAAATGGAGGAGGCCTAACTTCTTCATCGTTTGGCCAATTGAGGTGCCATAAAAGCCCAACTAGGGGTTTTTGGACGTGCTGGATCCATTGGTGCTATTTTCAAGGCCATTTGAAGACTTCTCATGCGAGTTTTTCACCATTGAAGTTTCAGCAAGCTCTAGGGAGCTTGAAGCCCTCTTTGATGGAGGACATGGCTTGGTGAGCCTATGTTTGTTTTCTGTGATTGAATAATCATTTTTGGCTAATTAATATGCTCTGAACACATTGGGACAGGTTTCAGAGGCTATTGAGGACTTTTACAGGTGTTTTTGCCAAAGAGAAGCTCATGGAAGCTTATGGCCACATGTAGAAGAGGTCATGCCCGGATGAGCCATGATCCGTTTTCAGAGTTCTATTAGTCGTTTTTGGGGTTTTTATGTGTTCTGATCTCAATGGTACAGTCTGTTTTTCTATTGGAGTTGAGTAGCAGCTTGTAAAAGAACTTTTGACTAATTAATCCCAGAGAGCCAAGTCCATTATGGAGGCTCAAGGAGATGTAGCCCGGAGGGGGGTGAACTCCTTTATCATCTTGTTCTTGTTGTGCATTTGATGGTTTATTTTCTGCAAGTATTGTTGCTGTGTATTTATTTGAAGTACATATTTAACCATTTACAAGAACATTTCCTCATACATAAACATTTAAAGGAAGAAGCATGAACTTAACACATAAGTTTATTTTGCATATTTTAACACATGAAGAAAGGTCCTGTAAAGTTTATTTTAATGAAGTAGGGGTGCTTGCATAGCATAACAAGTCAACCTTCTATTTTCAGATCAAGTGGTATCAGAGAAAGTTTGTTTTTCTCATGTGTTTTCCATTGATAGCTTGAGATTTAGCTATTGGTTTTTGTGCAAGTTTTGTGTTGAAGTTTGAAATCTTGCAAAGATGGAGGAAGCTTCAAGTATTGATAGTTCTCATACATTTTCATTATCTAAAGAAGAGTTGCTAACTATGAGAGATTTGATGAAAGAGATGTATGAAGACAGGAATAAGAACATTGCCCTTGAGGAGCAGTTGATGGCCATGAAGCAGGAGAAAGAACAGTTTCTTGCAAGGTTGCATGAGATGGAGATTCAACTCCATGAGGCAAAGGAAACCCTTACCAAGTACATGCATGAACATAAGGTATGCAGTGTTAGTTTATCTTCTAATTCCTGTAAAGATGAATATTTTGGTGGTTTTGAGAGTCACACAAGAGGAATAGGGTCCAAGTTGTTGTTAAAAATGGGCTATGAAGGTAAAGGTTTTGGCAAGCATGCACAAGGCATTGTTGAGCCTATTGTTGTTGAAGAGAGACCTAAGTTTTGTGGTCTTGGATATGAACGGCAAGATGGAGCGAATTCCAAAGTAAAGGAGACAAGGGAAAAAGTTCCAAGCACAAACTTTGTTTCAAGTTCACCTCCTCAAGAAGGCTTTAAAGGTGAAAGTTCAAGAACTTTTGTTGAAAGTTCAATCCCTTCAGCATGTAAGGCTTGTGTTCAGGATGAATGCAAATGTGAGAGTTATGACAGTAATGAGGACAAGAACACTGTTGATGGTCTTCAAAGGAGAGCTTGTAACTCTTTAGATTCACCTCCTCAACGAGGCGATAAAGGTGAATGCTCCAGGCATAATTCCGCTTTTCATTCAGTTGCTTTTGATTATGTTAAGCATAATAACTTTGTATGTAAAACTGGAAGAAAGAATCCATGTACGTATTGTGGTTTGTATAACCATCATGTTTCCAAGTGTTGGAAAAGATTGACCAATTTCAGGAAACTTTATAAGCAAAGGCAGCGTGAAAAGAGGATGCAAAAGATTTGCACTCATTGTCAGAAGCAGGGTCATCTCATTGACCAATGTTGGAAATTCCATCTAACTACTCATCCACAGTACAGGAAGCATATGGATAAAGAGATTGGCAAGAATGGAAGAGGAGATTCCATCATCGATGTGAGTCAAGATGATTCACAAGAGGACGATGTCCAACAGAAAAAGTCACCATTGAGTTGGCTTGGTAAGAAATGGTTGGATTTCTTGAGCAAGTGAGGCTTGCGATTGTATGTTGTAAATGCACTTTCCAGTGTTATGTGTGCATTTATGGGAAGCATGATAAGTTGTAGCCATTTATATTTTTTGTATTCAACTCTTAAAGTACCCATATGTTTTGGGGTTGTACTTATGTTTGTACTGGAAGGAGA
This sequence comes from Picea engelmannii, assembly GCA_009831015.1. Taxonomy (NCBI): domain Eukaryota; kingdom Viridiplantae; phylum Streptophyta; class Pinopsida; order Pinales; family Pinaceae; genus Picea; species Picea engelmannii. Next base: position 43,517 of record ML829559.1, on the reverse strand, counting down.
GTTGAAGAGTCATGCACATGCATTTGTTTTTATGTATGTGTAAGCAGTGAACCTGGTGATGGTTCATCATGAGTGATTCATGATTGTTACATGATTATGTATCATGTTTGTCGACTTGTCAGTTTGGGAAGGTTGATGTTTCAATGAGTCTCGACTGGTGTTGATGATTTGTTTACGACTATGTTGTGTCGATCGTGTTGTTTGACTTGTGTTTAGTCGATGGTGTTTATTGACTTGAAAGTTGATTTTGAAAATGCCATGTGCTTTGATAAAGTACGAGATGCGACAGTTTGTTTGAAGAACAAAAATATTTTGTTAGCATCATTTGTCAGTTTTGTCTAATTTGTTTTCAAGATTGATGTTTTTCTTGGCTTGTGACAAGATGTCGCAGGAAGGTTTTTGCAGCCATTGGAGAGTTGATTTTGTTGACGCCAAAGAGTTCGAAGAGGGACTTGATTCTCAGTGGGAAGGTTGGTAGTCTTCCAAGCACAGAGAGAGCAGTGGGTCAGCAGCAGCCAGAGAGCAGTGGTTGAAGGACATAGCCAATTGCAGTGCATGGCATGTCAAAGTATTCAGGTGATTGTCGAAAGGATCTTGATATAACTTGAAAGAAAATGATCATAAGCTTTTGTGGGTCCAAAAGCCTTTCAGTGGGAAGGTGTGATCAAAATCTGGATCAGGGGATCAAATTTTGCTCAATTTTCAAAGTGCTCAAAATGCGACGAAAACGGTTCCATTGCGTTCGTCTCGTCTTCCTGATTCCGGTGGTATATTTACTTTTTCAAACAGAGTCTGTATGGAGAAGATATCGCAATCTGTTCGTCGAGCCAAACAGGCAAAATTTTTGGATGCTGACTGTACCTGTCCGTACAGTCCGTACGGTGACGTGGCAGGGCCGTACCATCCGTACAGTGACGTGGCAGGTAGGTCACGTGGCGCATTTTCATTGACTGGTTGCTGGCGTATTGGATGGTGAGATGTGTCCGGTTGGTGGTGAATAATATGAGGACACGTGGCCCAATCCCTGGGCGCCACGTGTCCCCTCATTTTTGTTTAATTCTTTATGTAAAATTATATGGGGAGTCCGTGGGGTTCGACCCCCGGACCTCCCCCAACACCAAAGACTTCATAACACTCCGCTAGCCAACTTTCCTGCCGATGTTCCTTGAATATGATGTGAACGCGCTTATATTTAAGTTGATGTGTTGTGTTGATTGGAAAGGGGGGCAGGCCGGGGCTTAGCCCCGACCCGTGGACGCGTTGTATTTCATATGACCCAACTTATATATAATGGCCCGACCATTGGCGCGCGCGCATTGCATTGCATTTGCATTGCAATGTATTTTATATGTATTATATATATATGCACGTGGGGTTTGAAACCACGACCTGTGACTCTATGTAACCGCGTGTTAAATATTGGCGCGGGACCCAAACGGGAGTTACACGGTTTCAAACGGTTTAACCACCACTTTGCCCAGCGCAAGGTCACATGGCCATATGCCCAAGTGCTGAGGCGGTTGGGGGCTGGAGGTGACCTAACCGTTCTACGGTTTGCACCGTTGGTGCGGTTGCGCCTGGTGCTAGGTTTTAACGTGTTTTGGGAGCGTGTTCTTGGTTGATGCACACAGAGGTGCGTTTTGTAGAGCCAGTTCCAGCAAAGCTTGAAGGAGGAAAATGGAGGAGGCCTAACTTCTTCATAGTTTGGTCAATTGAGGTGCCGTCAAAGCCTAGCTAGGGGTTTTTGGACGTGCTGGATCCATTGGTACTGTTTTCAAGGCCATTTGAAGACTTCTCATGCGAGTTTTTCACCATTGAAGTTTCAGCAAGCTCTAGGGAGCTTGAAGCCCTCTTTGATGGAGGACATGGTTTGGTGAGCCTATGTTTGTTTTCTGTGATTGAATAATCATTTTTGGCTAACTAATATGCTTTGAACACATTGGGACAGGTTTCAGAGGCTGTTGAGGACTTTTACAGATGTTTTTTCCAAAGAGAAGCTCAGGGAAGCTTATGGCCACATGTAGAAGAGGTCATGCCCGGATGAGCCATGATCCATTTTCAGAGTTCTATTAGTCGTTTTTGGGGTTTTTATGTGTTCTGGTTTCAATGGTACAGTCTGTTTTTTCATTGGAGTTGAGCAGCAGCTTGTAAAATAACTTTTGACTAATTAATCCCAGAGAGCCAAGTCCATTATGGAGGCTCAAGGAGATGTAGCCCGGAGGGGGGTGAACTCCTTTATCATCTTGTTCTTGTTGTGCGTTTGATGGT
>ML829558.1:57806-73629 GCA_009831015.1 Picea engelmannii | reverse complement strand
CACATATAATATATCTAACATACATAAACAAAATTTAAACACACCACACATACATATATAAGTAGAAATGCAGGGCAATGACTGTTTATGGTGGTTCTTCCTTCATATCTATCCACACCGAGATACCAAACGCTGAAATATTTCCGATGGCCATTTGCTCTGAATGCGGCAGCTCCTTAGTGAGATAATCGTACTTCATGGAGAGATCTATTGCACGCTTCATGCATGTAACTTCAGAATGTGAACTAACTTCTACTTCACCTTCCTTCATCCTTAAATCTTTTACCCACTTTAATAAAAAGATTTATAACTTCACGTATACACATGCATTTACTTTATCCACATGCATTCACTTTAATATTCAAAATATCCCCCTATTTTATTTAAAAGAAAACTTTATATCTCACTCTCAAACCATCCAACGCATTCAAATCACACTCATGCATGCACATCGTGATTGAATCAAAATTCCACTTCACCTTCCTTCATATATCTTTAAAGAATTAAACTCATGCATGAATTTGCATCCAACCTTAAAATCCACGCTGGAATATACCACGCTCTTCAGTTCACAGTTACGCTCGACTCTCCACGGGCTGGACTCTCACGCATGCACAAGATTACACTCCATACTTTCATGCAACAGGATTTTCTCACGCAGAAGAACCCGATTTTTCATGCATGCACCCAAACTCTCGGCAGATGCACCAACGATTCAAGCTCCACGCAGTTGTTCCAGATCTCCCTCACTCGCACACGACTTGCAATGGTCACGGCCTCCCTCACTCGCACACGGCTTGCAATGGTCACAGCCTGCTCATCAACAACATAAAGAACCCACGTATTTTCTTTAATTCACGAATTTGCACTTCAGCCTTCATGCTCAGCAGATCGCGCAAACCACAGACCACAACCACCACAACGATCTGCCTCTTTCCTTTTCGCTCTGATACCAAGTTAAAATTGGAAGAATTAATTCACACAATACAAAATGTTTTTCATTCCTTAACAAACAAATGGAGGTTACATATATAGCATGCAGATCACTGACTTAAGTGGATCTGATTAGCTAATAATAGTAAACCTAGAAAACTCACAGTTACTCACTATTACAACAGTCTCGTTGAAACTCACTATTACAACAGTAATAGTTAACCTAGAAACTAACTATTACAATAGCTATAAGCATTATCTCTAACATTTATTGTTGTCCGATTCTCTCAATGTCTCAAGTAAATTGAGAGACTAGAACTAAACAAAAGTAAAAGACCCGAAAATTAACAAGAGCAAGAAAATTAACCTAGGAGATCCCAGGGGATTTCTTCAACCATTGGGTAGCTGGCTAAGCCGCTGTAGCTGGAGGCGCTGGTGGAGTAAGGTGCCCTTAGTTGGTGGGAAGTCCCGTGCTTTTGGTGAAGTAGGACGGGGAGGCAAATTGTTGTGTTGGACTTTGTGCATGGGAAATTTTGAACTTCACCAGTTTGGGCACCCTGCCTATTTGACTGAGCCTATGTTGGCTGCTTGTCTTTAGGATTTGAAAGGGCCAGATTGTTGTGTTGGTTATAAGAGAATGGTAAATGGATTCTATGAGAACGTGGGGAAGTGAAGGGACTCTGATCAAACATACCTGGAAGACTGAGAAGGGAGCGGGACAGAAAGTTTTTTCCTTGTCGGACCAAACGAGAGTAGCCCTTTTGGACTGAAAGTGACCTACGCGTGAGTGTGGACATTGCAGGAACAAAAACGACCTGTGATGAACCCGAAGTGTTGGCCACGATGCCCTGTTGAGTTTGTATCTACCACCGAAGGACTGAGAAGAGAGCACCAGAGGAGAATTCTACCTAGCAGGAGCGCAGCTCAGGCCCTGATCTGTACCAAGGGAGCCGACAGTGGAGAATACCAGGGTGAAAATGGAGAATGCACGGAAATGAATACCCACAATACCTGCAGAGCTAGATTCGTTGCCATCGTACAGGGAGGCTTGGAAGTGGAGGTTAATTGTATCATCATTATTATACTATTATTATTAATGAATATAAAACATCAATTTAATTATTGATAAATATTTCTTAATTATTATTAGATCAATATTCATACACCTATTGTAAATGGGTATAATTAATGATCTTTTAATTATAATTTTTAATTACCCCGAAAGGTGTATACTTATTGGTAATGGGCACAATTAATCATCTGTTAATCTAAAATTCTAATATGATGACTAACAATTAAAGATGTTGGAATATTCTTAGTCGTCCTCCCAAATCAATGAATGTGATTTATTCTTCATAATCTCCTTGTATTTTTGAATGCATGCGTTAACCTGTTTAGCACTATATGATTGCCACATTTAAATGATTGTCACGTTTAAATGATTAACGTTTCCCTAGCCAATTTTTCTTTAGATTTCAAGGCTTCTTGATAAGTATCATCGATTTTACTGATAGGAATCATACTGATCTCCTCTTGTATTTCATATCTCAGCCCATTTATATACCTGGCTGTTTTCTCATCTTCATTCTCTTTCTGTCCAGCCCTGGCATTCAGTCGGTAAAATTCCTTAGTGTACTCCTTCACTGATAAGCCCCTCTATCTCAGGTTCTACAATCTCCTGAACATATTGATTTGATAGTCCTTCAGGATAAATTTGGCCTTCATCTTGGTTACCATCTTATCCTAGTTTTTTATTTTCTGCTTACCATTTCTCCTGTGTTCGACTTGCAGTTCATCCCACCATAGCATTGCATGACCTTTTGGTATTGTCACTGCATGCTTCACCATATTGTCTTTTTCGACATCTTCATAATCGAAGTACTTTTCCATAGCACATACCCAATCCAAAAATTCTTCAACTTCTAAATTGTCTTCATACATTGGTACCTCTATTTTTTCTCTAGCTCGTATCTTTGAAACAACTTTTATCAGGCGATCTTGTGCAACATCCTCTGCTACATTTTCTTCAACTTCTTCTTCTTCACTCTCAGGTTCAATGATATCTCCAACATCTGGTGGTTTTCTCTGCGTTGTTTCCATGGTGTCTAGTCTCATTCAGAGTCGCCTCATTTCTTCTTCCATTTCTGCATTCGCTCTATGCCTTCCGGGTGGCATGATTTCGCTGCGTCACCTACAAACAAAAAAAAAAAATTCTTGATACCACAATTGATATCAATTTGTCTCCTTTCTCCTTTTTCTGCTAGCTACAAACAAACTCAATATCATCTATGATACCACCTGATGTAGTCCCCCTACTCCTCATAGGGATGCGAGACCTCCCTGTCAAAGGATCTTTGATTCTTGAGTTTCATGACTCTCTAAAGCCTAAATGGTTTCCTTCTGTATCAAGACATAGGTACTTTAGGTTTCTTGCTGCAGGTCTGATAGAACTTGCAACCTTTCCTTTCGCTCTGCTGTGAAATATCAGAGTGTTGAGCGATAACTCCTTTTCAGATAAGCCCTTTCTTGAATGTGACCTTGGGCGATGACCACACGATTGCGTGCGCACCCACAAGTCATTTGGATTTAAACTAGTTTTGGGCCAACAATTATCCTCAAGCTTCCACGTGTCCTTCTGTAGAAACCATGGTCTGAATTGCGGCCTGCCCTCAATATTTTAAAATCGGAGCAATTCCTGTCCCCACAATGTTACAGGATCGTCAATCTCACTATCTTGTTGATACGGTCTAAATCAACGGTTCATATCTGTGCCTCTCAACTCTATGGACCAGATTCGCCTCTCCTAGATCAATGGTTGTGATCTCTTCACAATTCTAGACTTCGAGATTTTGAAATCTCAATCCCATCTCCTTTCATACTCCAATCTCCTAGATTTGACAATATACAAACATTTGTCTCACGAAATCAATGGTGTTGATCACTTTGGAACTCTGGACTCCATAGTTCTAAAAAATTCAACCCTTCCCTTGTTTGGATTTTATCCGAAGACTCTAATCCACTGACACATAACCTCCTAGGATCAACAACTACAATCCCTTCGCGTCTCCATACTTTGGACTTTTCAATTCTCAACTTTTCTCTCCTCGTGAAGTATGCCTCTTAAGAGGTCACAGGTTCAAATCCAGAGGGGGGTAGGGTATGTATACCTTTGTAGACTTTACCAGTCGAATCGCTGGGCGGAGGGGGGGTCGCTTGTCCCACAAACAAGGGGGTCTCATACACCAATTTGGTGTGCTGGCTTGGCTGTGACCTTAAAAATAGATTATTATTATTATTATTATAACGATCGAGGATTACTTTGGGAATTTACCCGGAGTGCATGGATCTATGCACGTCTCTCCTAGATACTAAGGCTCTGAATCACTTTGGGTCTTTGGGGTTCGACAGTCTCAGTTCTTAACTGAAATTCCACAACAAATTTACCCAAAGCTCATGATCTACTGCCAAGTGGACACTTATAGATCGACGACTCTCAAATCTTCGGCTCTTCGAGCTTCGGGTGTTACAACACTTCAACCTCCACCTTCCTATGGATCTTCTGACCTGTCGATACGTATCCTCCTGGATCCAATGGTCCAGATTCACTCCGGCCCTTCGGTTCTCCGTGCTTCCGGTGTTTCAAGTTTCAAACTTGCCTCCTTCCAAACTCATGTTATCTGACTGCTTTGATCCACTCTTGCAATACGACGCTTGAAGTTTACTCCGAACAATCTGACGGATCAAAACTGTTCCTATGATCAGACAACTGAGATTCTACTTAGAGTTTCTAGATCTTCAGGCTTTGTAAACCTCAAGTCTCAAACCTTGATAGGTTCTCTCTCCTTTGTGTGCGATGCGCTAAGGCACATTCACCTTCCTTCGATCAGACGACTGTTGATCCATTGAACTGTGATCCAATGACTATTGTCTCTCCTCTCTCCTGAACTTCTGATCTCTCTATGACTTAGAAGATTTTCTAAGTGTTTAAAGGCTTCCGACGTTCTCTCCTCCTATGAGTCTGATTCTTGGATCTCGTTAACACTTCTGAAAAGTGTTTTCCTTTCTAATCTTTGTCCTTAAGCAAATTTTGATTTCCTACGCATACTTTGCATTCTCAAGATTTCGATAACTTAGTTTGAAGGATTTATTTAAAAGAAATTCTTCTCGCCCACCTGGCGTTTCTCTGCCCCAGGTTCTTCGACGATTGGTCGCTTCTCGACACTGTGCACACCTTGCACTTGGTCTAAGTTTCCTTTTTTCTCTCTAAACTTCTCTGAGTCACTCCGAGACTCGATCGACGCACTCCTTGCGTTCGAGATGCACACCTTACATATAAGTGTCAGAAGAGAAACAATTGAAACTCATCCAGTTTTGTCACAACTTCATATATTCAATATATTGAACAATCATACATGAACTAACTGAAATAAATCACATACACAGAATATAAGATTCATTCATCCATACATTAAATGAACACAGTCCAAGGATTTGGGAAAATTTTGTCTATTCTATTCATTTATGAAAATAAATTACATAGTGTTTCTTCTACTCTACTTTGTTCTATTGATCCCTCTCATCTCTTTGATCTCTTACTGATAATTTTACAAATGCAACAACAACTGTCGAAGGACCAGCTCCACAATCTCTCTCTCCTATCTACAACCTATCCTATCAACTCATAACGGTTACCTACTTTGTCCTATTACAATAACTAACATTTATTGTCAGATAAGAGTCAACACTCAATATCTGCAATCCCTTACAATCCTTCACGACTTTACAAACAAGTTACATTTTTTTAAATGTTGTTTGCAAAATATCTCAATAACCCGGTTTAATTCTGAGTTAATTTCTAATTTGAAATTATGTCATTTTCTGAGATGTCATTCCTTTTCCTCCATGCTTGCGTTTTGACTTTGAAGGCTATACTTCTGCATCATATTCCTAAAAAATTAAAAAATGGAAGGTTTATTTTCATCTCTCACATATAAAAGCTCTTCAATTTAGTAGTCAAGGAGGATTTCTCCAAAACTTTGACGCAAAGCCTCATTATTCCTATTTTTAAAAGTGCGGATAAAAACAATCCCTCTAATTATATGAATGTATGATTATCCCCATTGTATCCAAGTTGTATGGTATTACTTTGGAAAACAATATTATTGTATGGCTATAAAGTCACGAAGAAAGAGCAAGAGGACAAGTAAGATTTAGGAGCTATCATTCAACCATGGACCACATCGTTATGCTTAGGATCATTGTTGAGGAATTTTGCAATAATAAAACCAATATCCTTTGTTGTTTAGTTCTCTTTAGAAAATATTTTTTCATAGTGTCTCAGATTGACCTTTGGAATAGGTTGGATGATCTAAAATTCCATTTTGCATTGAGGGCTATTGTAGCAAGGTTCTATGAGAACTTTATTTCCAAGTTTAGGAAAATTGAGGGTTGGTCTAAAGATATTAACTATAATGTATGTGTTAAGCGATTATTCCCCATGTTTCCTACCCCTTTTACATATATATTAACAAGTTATAAAAATATTTGGAATAAGCAGGTTGTTTTGACCTAATTCTCGCTAGTATAGTCATCATTCTTTTTATTTATGTTGATTATATTGTTCTTATGGTGAGGATTCCCTATGATCTCTGGAAGAAACTAGGAATCCTGAAGGATTTCTACTCCATAATGGGTGTGATTGTTAACACTTACAAAATGAAAGTTATGATAATTAAGTCCAAAAATATCACTTACGATACTTTCATATAAAACATCAACAACTTAGATAAAGTGTCTTCATAAAAAATATATTCGAATAGATATGCATCACAAGATCAACTAGAAATATAACATTGAGAAAAGGGTAAATGAAGCCTGGAAATTTTATTATGGGTTTGAAAAAATAATTAGATTAATGGAACTTTGGATATGGGATAAGAAGAAACTCCTCTTTCGTACACTCATTATTTTGGTTATTTTATATGGGTGTGAAGTTTGGGGATGTAGTATCTCTCGATAATCATGGATAAATATAGAGTAGATCCAACCAAGTATCCAATCCTCCCCACTAAGAGCATGGATATGATTAGGTACATAATTTAAAAGAAAAAGTTAAATAATATGGAATTCAATAGGCTCCCCAAACTTGATTGAAAACATCATTTGTATCAAGAAGGAATGGTATAAAGATGATGAGTCTTAGACAAATCATTAGGGAATAAACAAAGAAACCATTCTATAAAATAATGACATCATTAAAAATATTATTATATCTAAATTTAAGGAGAAATTATGGTGCGATAAAGAATCATAGTGTAAAATAAAATTAATACACTATAAGGAGGGTAAAATAAAATAAATACACTATAAGTAGGCGATCAACCATAATCTAGAGATCAAAAGTGTCTCTTTGTTTTGACTAGCTCCATATCGAAACTAGGCATTAGACAATTATGAAAATGCCCCAAGATGAAAAAAATTGTAATCCTTGTGACACTAAGAGGGTTGAAGATGAAATTTTTTTTCTCTTAGAATGTTTGACATATACCCAAATAATATCTCAATTTCAAAATATTTGTCACACTACCAACTTTTTTATTGCACTAACTGGACAAAACTATGGTGACCTCGGAACACTTTTCAAGCATAGAAATAAATATATAAAGAAATAAAAGTAATCCTTGAACTCTTTAAGGTCCAATAGACAAATTTTAGTCTCATTGGACATTAGTCTTCATCATCACCATCATGAAAAAATAAAAATTGTGACCACATTGTTTAGTCCCCTCCAACCAACAACTCTTTCTCCATTTTTCTTCTTCCCATTTGTTGATATATTTGTGTTGATTCATTCCAATGTGGGTGAGGAAATAATGATAACATTAGTAGTGTTAGAAATTGACATTTTTGAGAGAGGATTTATCATTTCCTTAAAAACATTTTTTTTTAATTGTAGATTTTATTATTCGATTATGGAGAAAAAATCTCACCCAAACCGAAACCTTCACACAAAATGTTTAGATACACAAAAAATAATTAATATTTAAATATATCGAAAACATAATTTTTGAGATTAGGAACACTATTAAACCATCCCATATTTCATTGGCAACTTCACTTGAAATCATTGTTTCTTCCATTTCCCACACAAAAGGCTAATTATGTAATATATCTTAATATAGAGCTAGGATGAAAGAGTATTACTCAATTTGAACCACTAAAAAGTGAAAAAAACTCATATAATGAAATATATGCTTTTGTATTTTTTTATTGACCCTACAACCAATAAAACCCCTAATTTAAGAAATACACATATTTTCATAGATTGGTTCACATTCCATCCATGGAAATACCACTAGATGGATATAATAATAAGGAGGTTCACATTCCATCCATCTATGTGTCTATAATAATAAGGAGGTTGCCTTGTATTTGCTTCATAAATTATGGGTAAATTTTATTATGCGTCTGCATGTTAATTATTTCAATTTTGGAGAGGTCCATGGGGTTTTTCTTGCCTCTACTCAAGATCAAGTAATGACTAGTCATATCCCATTGTGAGGGTCTCATAGTCCTATGAATATGCTTAAAAACCCCTCCCATCCACCTCATCTCAGAGATAGGATTTAGGAAATTATTATTGTGATATCATCGAATGAAATAACCAAGATCAAAATATCATGTTCATGGAATCCTCCCCTCATGAGATACCATCTGACTATGCTACACCACCAAGTGCGGGGCCTTAAAGCCACATTGATTCTATACCATGTATGACACCTTTATAGGATATCCATTATGACCCTAACCTAGTTGTTTCACATCAATACTCCCATTGTAGACATATTTTTCATGGTTCAATAAAGGATATTATTCTAGATAGTTTCTTGGGTGATTTTACTATATGGCATATTTTTTTATATATGTTCATTGATTATGCATTTTATTTTATAATTTACAAATATTTCCTAAACTTAATTTTTAACATACAACAATTACAGTGACATATGCAATTGGGACACCTCACAGAAAGGTATTTTGACAACCTAATCATTTTTCATCCAAAAAATTAATTTACATTATAAGTCATATATGTGTATAATTGTTACCATAAATAACTTACAACAATTACATGTGTCCCTTATTTATACTCTAATTAATAGAACTGGTAATATAGGTTGCAGGACCATAGAGAAGGGAAGAGGAGCTGGAAAAAAAATGGTTATTCTGGGGTTTTATGTGCACTGGTATGGAGAAAAGGAGTTTTGTAGCTCCATGGTAGGGGGAGGTAAGATTAAGGTTTCCAACCCTTACAAGGAAATCCTCAAGGTAAGGGTTGGAAGAGGAGTCCCGAAATTCATTTAAGGGCATGGTAAAAGATAACCTTGAAATAAGAGGAAATGATGTATAGATGGGTGGACTCTGTAAAGGCCAAAAAAAAATCTGCAAGAAGGAGACCAAATTATCAAATCAGGGAAAGGTCAAGAAGGAACAAAACTACAAAACAAATAAAAAATGGCTTCAGAATGGATGCTTACCTAAGACTGTGGAGAATACCAAGTACAAGGTAACATCGATTGGGTTATGGAATTAAATCCAATGGATGTGTGACCACTCCCTAATTAGAAACTTTATGGGGATTTGGCCCTCGAAAAAATCACTTCAACTTTGAATAAAGGGAAGATGGAAGGTAAAGGGAAAAATGGACCTCCAACTAGGGTTAAAAGGCTTCTTCATAGTTTCTTTCATGGAATCGGGAAAGAGAGAGAAGGTGTTTGAGGAAGGGCCCTACTTCCTTAAATCATCATGCCTCCACATGCAATTTTGTATAGAAAGGTTTGGCCCAGAGAAAAAAAAACTTCACAAAGGCACCAGTTATGATCATGATGTATTCCTTGCCAAGGGAATTCTGGGAATGTGATATCCTAGAAGGTATAGGAATCACTTTAGGATTCTTTGTCAAAATATCAAAGGTGACAAAGACGACCAATTATATATTTTATGTTATTATCTGTGTTTATATGAATGTGGCTAATGCTCTCCCAGAATCCATAATAGTGTCCTACCAGGATGAAGAATAGACCCAACCTCTAGACAATGAGCACATTCCTTTATGATGTTAGAAATGTCATGTTCATGGCCATATCTTTATGTATTTCCCCCTTAATGTTCCCCATTAATGGAATAAAATTAAGGAAGCAACAAACCTGGATGGTTTTATCAAGATCCAAAGTAAAAGGAAGGCAAGGAGATGCCAAGCTAAGCAACCAATGGTTATAGGATAAGAACACTAGAAACAAATTCCATATTCAGAAAGGAGAATCCAGTGAAATAAGAGAGGAAGAAAAAATGAAGTAGAGGAAGGAAGATCCCCAGAAAGATTCAGAAACAGAGACAAGTGTGCCAAACAGGTGTAAAACAAAGAAGGAGCAAGAGAAGAAATGAACTCAAGGGAAATAAGTTGTATTGAAGGAAAACCAAAGATCAATCGTAGAAATGGAAGAGGAATGAGAAACATAGATGAACTAGGATATGGAGCTAGAGGATATTGAAATAGATCTGTCAATCCTGAGGGAGATTCATGGGGCATAGACAATCAACAACCTTACCATAGCTTAGCTAAGGATGTTACAAAAATACTTAGAGAAGGGGAAGGGGGAAGGATCTAATCTTGGGTCTGGATCCTCAACTTCATGTAGCATTGGAATCAAGACTAATTCCCTCAAATATCAGAAGAAAAACTCACTAGAGGAGGAAAGGAGAGGTAGGAAACCTTACCACCAAAATTTGGAATAAATAGGAGCACTTATGGAAAACTCAGGACAAGTGGTATGCCTCCTCAGTAACTATTTCCCACCCCAACCCAAACGTTGATAATGAAGATCACATCCTAGAATATTAGAGGTATGAATGGCCCTTATAAACAATGAATGATGAAGAAAATAATTACCACGATGAAGGTGAACATTGTCCTTCTTCAATAAACTAAATGTGATGAAGGAAACATTAGAAGAATAACTCAAAGAATTTCGCTTGGCTGTAAAGATAGATGGATAAAAGTTGAAAGAACTTCTAGAGGAGTGGCTACCCTATGGTATCCAAAAACTGTAGAGATGGAGGAATTCACTATTAGACTCAGGTTTCTCACCCTAAAATTCAAAATGAAAAGATCAGAGTAAGAGGGTTATATCACAAATTCCTATGACCCAAACACACCTAACATAAAAAGAACTTTCCTGGAGGAAATAAACTATTTAGGATCCTCACTGAAACATAAAGTATGGATCCTAGGATGGGATTTAAATATGATCACAACCCCTTAGAGAAGCAGGGAGGTCTACACAGGATCAACCAAGAGATTAAATATTTTGGGGAGCTTATAGAAAGGATCCAATTGGTTGTTGTCCCAACCAAAAACAACCTCTTTAAATGGAAAAAAAAGAGGGGGTAGGAGCATCGAATTGCATTCTGTCTAGACATGTTTCTACTCTATAAAATATTCTTTCAAACTAAGAAGGGACTCTCTAAAACCATTCTCCCCTTCCAAGGCTCAGATCACTGACCCATATCACTAGAGTGGCCTCAAGTATTGAAGAAAGGTCCCTCTTCTTTTCAGTGCGAAAAGTTCTATCTTGACCACCCAAAATTCCTTACAAACTTGGACCTCTAGTGGGGAGACCTAAAATACCTCCATGGAATGAAAATATTCCAATTCCAACAGAGAATGAAGCACATCCATACGTTCCTTAGGAACTGGAATAAAGAGGTTTTCGGTAACATTTTCTAGGAGAAGAAGAAACTTTAACAAGAAATGGATGAGATTCAACAAAAAGGCATTCAAGGAATCTTCTCCTCGAACCTCATTGCAAGGGAAATTGAAATCGGGGAAGATTTGGTTAGATGAGAGTGCCAGGAAGAGACTCTTTGGTGAAAAAAATTCATGATCCACTAGTTAAGAGAAGGGGATAAGAACACTTTCTTCTTCCATAACTCATTAACCTAGAGAAGGAATAGGAATATAATTGTGTCTATCCAAGCACATGATGGAAATACAAAAGTGAAAAAGGAGGATATTGAGAAGGAAATCCTAAACTATTTCCAATACCTTCTCTCAGAACCTCCGATAAACAAACATGAAAATATCAATAAAATAACTGAAGTGATCCATAGGTTGGTTCCGCTAGAACAATCCCAAAGCTTCATGATATCAGGATCCCTACAAGATGTTTAAGTAATAGTTAAAAGTATTGTCCAATGGAAATCCTATAGGTCAGATGGCTTCAATCCTGACTTTTTCTATGTAGGTTTCTTGGTTCTTGGAAATGATGTATGGGAAGTGATGCAAGAATCTCAGAAATATAAATCTATCCTATATGCCTTCAATGCAACCTTCATCACTCTGATCCCGAAGATCAAAGGAACATGTTCAATATATACGTTTTTCCCCATTTCCTTATGCAATGCCATTTATAAAATTATTTCTAAGTTTATAGCCTCTAGTATTAAAATTATCCTCTCACTAATGATTTCTCAAGAGTAAGGAGGATTTGTAGAGGGAACACAGAGCCTGGATGGTATTATAGTATCCCACGAAGCTACACATTCCCTCAAGGTATAAAAAAAAGTGGCAATGTTGATGAAACTAGATATGTCTAAGGCCTATGACTAGATGAACTGGGAATTCCTTCATAATATTCTTTTATATTTTTTATTTTGGGAAGACTTGGTGGCTTGGGTTATGAATTTGGTCTCTACAACCTTATTTTATATCCTGGTTAATGGCTCCCCCTCCAAGAAATTCAATGTTTCGAGATGTCTCAGGAAGGGAAACCATTTGTCCCCTTTCCTATACATAATCTTGGTGGAAGGTTAAGGTCGCAACCTTTCCTGTGCTAAAATATAGGGGGATATGAAGGGGATAACCCTCCAGCAGGGGGTAGAGGCTTTGTCTCATGTTAATATTTTGGATGAAAATTTTGTAATCGGAATGTCTATGGTAAAAGAAGTGTATTATTTCAAAAACTTCCTTGATCTATTTAATATTTCTTCTGGAACTGTCATTGACCAAGCAGAATCCCATATTTTTTTCTTCAACACTCCCCTCACTATTCAATAACATCTAGCCACCTTGCTTGGTTTCCAACACTCTTCCCTCCCAACTAAGTATTTAGGAGCCCCCCTTCTGTCAAAATATATTTATGACCCTTCATGGGAGGTTATCATGGAAAAAATAGAAGCTAAACTGAGCATTTGGACTCATTGTTCTCTTTCCTTTCCAGGACATATCCTCTTGATCAAGTATGTTCTTTCATCCCTTCCCCTTTACCTCTTCTTATTTCTAGCTTCACTGTTGAAGTACATCAAAACAATTTGGACCCTCCAACGCAAGTTCCTATGGGGTGACCCGTCAAAAGAAAATAAATGGCCCTTAGTGGAATGGGACACTCTTTGTAAGACAAATTTCCATGGGGGACTAGGCATCATGGACCCCCAATTTTCTAGTAAAATCCCGACAGAAAAATTTGGTGGATATGGAACAAGTCTCCTTCATCCCTATGGGCCATGCTATGGATGAGTAAGTATGTCTCCATAATATAGCTTCAGATTTTAATCAGAATGAACATAAACATACATGGTTCTCTAATTTGGAATAATGAATGGAGAAACCATGTTTTGGTTCAATATCAGTGATTCTAGGAAGATCATAATGGGTGTTCAACCCTCTTTTGGGATGACATGTGGGATCAAGATCCATTCTTAGGGAACAAATTCAAGTATCAAATCCTTTTCCTTTCCATGGAACGAGTTGGCTGGGTGAAGCTACACCATTACTAGACAACCGAGCAAGCAAGTTAAAATACTTTCATAAGAAATTGGAATCCTTTAGATGAATGGCCAAGTCAATGGAATTAGTATACAAAAGGCATGGCCTCAACAATCTTACAATAACTCTAGGTCGAGGTTAGAGCTGAGGTGTAAATCATCAGATGGGGAAGGAGAGGATATGAAGAATTCAAAGTAAAAGAGGCCTACTCATCCTTGCATGACACAGGGGTCATCGAAAATCTTCCTATATGGGGGAAAATTTGGTCGAAATCCCTATGGCCTAAAATTTCTACTTTCCTATGGTTGGTTGTGAATAGAAGGATTTTAAATTGGGACCATCTCCTTCGCAAATAATTTGTAGGACCTTTGATATGTGCTCTATGTCTCAAAATAGAAGAGCCTCTCGACCACCTTCTAGGTAAATCACAATAGATGGAATGACATGCAGAAATCAACTCTAATCCCAAGTATGTTATATAAATGAAATGCTAACAAGACAATGTCAATATCCTCCCTCGTCTGAATGTTCAATGAACACCACCATTGAGCACGTAACTTAAGGCTTTGTACATGCAACATGTCCTCAACAACCAAGACACACAAGCATATGGTGATAATATATAATGTTAGCATATAAATTAGCATAATACATCAACATTCATGAAAAATATGCCCATGGAATAATAATTCAAATATTTGCAAGATATCAGTTGGACAGAAAAAGTGTATTTCTATTAAAATAATCAGTAGGAGTATGCAGGTTATAAAATTCTGCAACGACACATATCAGAACCGAGAAACTAAGTCCCTCAAGCTGAGCCTCCACCACTTCAATGGTCCACCAACAAAAATATCATATAAAGGAGACAATGAGGTTATCCATCAAGAAGAAAGAAGAGCTTGGGGGTTGAACAATGAGTTCAAACTTTCAAGGATAAAGGGATGCATACTCAATGTGAAGTGAAATTTATCCAGAGTATATTTACTCTCAAAAGTTGAATTCTCTTCCTTTCCAAGGCTTGGATATGGCTCAATTTATATATTTCAAATGGAACTGAAGGGCCAACTCAAATAATTTCTAGTATATGGAAGGTAAAGGATCATGGATCTCGTGATGTGACATGGAAACCCAAAATAATTATTAATTTTGAGCACCAAACCTGATGTACACGAGTTGTAGTGGAGCAACCTACGTATACGCTTGATGCATAACTAGTAGGGAGCACATATGTGGAAAAATGTTCTTTTTTAATAAAGAATGTTCAAAAGGGGACTTCAATTCTACATAGGAAAATGGAAAGGCCATCCAAGCAAGTTTCATGGGGTGAGGTAAAATTTTCTATAACACTAGGAAACTGCAAATTTAAGATGAAAATTTCGGATCAAGGGGCATCTAACTTTAGAAGAACAGACTAGAAAAAAAAACAATGTGACTTTAACTATAGAATTTTGGAGCACTAAACCATTCAAAAACCCCATTATCAATAGAGTCTGGGAGATATTTCCAGTATTTCTCATGTGGAGTGTGTGTGTTGAGCTCAAGATCTACCTAAGTAAATCAGAGTGCATTTATTATCAATCCGGTGTTTGTAAGACTTAGAGGCATGTCCAAAGTATATGGATTTTAGAGATAGTTTTTATCTTTTATGGAGATAACCCAAAGACTTATTCTAAGGCTGAATGTGAAAGAGATGCTAAGCTCCTATTCAGAAATCATCTTCATAGCTCTCATGACGGTGATCAGCACTTGTTTTTCAAATGGTAAGAACCTATTCTAAGGCTGACTGTGAAAGAGACACTAAGCTTCTATTCAGAAGTCGTCTTCATAGTCCTCATAACAGTAATCAGCGTTTGTTTGTCCAAAGAGAAAAAGCAATAAGCATGCAAGAGAAAGCTTAAAACCTATCAAATGTGGGAAGGAAAAAACTCTCATTCAAGAGCTACATTCATTGTTCTTCTTTCATTCGTTCATTAACAACAAATCAAATCAAAGCTACTGAAAGCATGAAATAACTCAAAAGGCATTTAAAGCTATCTTAATGCTTGAAGTCTAACTGTTCATTGA
>ML829558.1:45588-57706 GCA_009831015.1 Picea engelmannii | reverse complement strand
AATTCAATTCTGAAGTTAGAGGATGACAAATTTACCTTGGATAGGCTATTTTATGAGAAATGTGGAGTAAAATGAAGGAAAATGGCAAATAAAGAGGCAAAAAGTATGGTTTGTGAAAGCACAAAAATGGACTCAACAGTGTGTAAAGAAAGAAATCCAAAAACTTTCAAGGATAAATCCCTTACTAGGAACCAAATATGGAAAATCATCTGGATCAATATGAAAGAATCCATTGACGTAACTCCTTGTTCGAACCAATATCTCCAACTTGAGTTTTCTAAGGAAGCCATATTTAGAAACTGGAATCTGGGGTCATGTCTCAACCATAATTCTCTAGTTTCAAAAGTGGTGAAATCTCGGATTCATGACCATTGGATTCCTCCCTAGGTTGTTTTTCTAAAACTAAATTTTGATGGCATGACTAAGGGGAATTTCATTCTGAAAGGAGTTCGAGGATTCTTTAAGGAACACAATACAAAATTAATCCTTCTCTATGCTTCAAAACTACGGATATTAATAGATAATGCAACAACATTGGCATGGATTTGTTGTGGAATAGCACTAGCTAAGGATCATGGCTTCTCGACCCTGTCGATAGAAGGTGACTCCCATATGATCATTATAGGCGTCCAAAAAATACTCAGTGGGATGAAGGATGATAAGGTTTTTCATAATTGGAGGCTTAGACATGGACTCTCTATGTTTGGGTGCATGGTTACCTCTCTAGTGGCCATTGTCCCATAACAGATCAGAAGAAAGGAAAATTCAGTGGTTGACTGCATGGTCAACCTCGGTGTCATGTTGTAGGAGTCACATTGGATTTGGATAACAAGGGACCTACTTATAGAAGGGATGGAAGAGAATATCCACAAAAGATACCACACTGACCTAACCACCTCGAGGTCCGAGTCTAAGCTATCTAGACGGACCTCCTGAGAGGCTGGTTTGCATCATGAAATAAGACAAAAATATAGGTGGCCAAGAAAAAGGATTAGAGGTACAATGGATGGGAGGACACTCACCCATGTAGGTGGATCGTATACCAATATGATCCCGAAGGACAAACACAAATTGTCTCCCATGCAAGAAAATGAGAACCCTCCCCATAATGAAGAAGATGAAAAATTCTAGAGGGAGCCCAGGGCTTGGGCATCCCAAGTCTATTACAATTTTTACTAAGAAATTAATCAACAATATATCCTTCTATACCATTATGAAATACAAATCCAGTAATTAATTGATGGAGAGGTTGCTTGCTGCGAGCGATATTGATGGCTCTAGATCATTGGTAATGAGTCCAATCATCTATCGAGCCATTATGGAAACTCAAAAAATGTGCCTTGGGTGAAGGCTCCCTAAATTTGAGTACTACCTCAGTAACACTAATCTGTTGTTGTTTAGGGATAAATATGAGAGAAGGTTGTACAAAAGCCTTGTAAGGATATTCTTTCACATTTAATTTATTCCAATCCTTCTTCTGATTCTAAGTATGAAACACAGGTTAAATGAGAGGGGGAGAATGGTATGTCAATGGAATAAGAATAAAAATAGGTCCCTGGTAGGCTTCCATGACATGTAAGCTTCCTCATTAATGGGTCAAGGATGCCTCTCTAGAGTAGAGAAAGAAGCTCGAGCCGTGGAGGAGCATTTTTGGGTGAACTACTTGATGGACGAAATTAGGTTGGTGGATGCCATCAAGGATCAAGTTTTGGCCCAACATCAGAGGACCAAGGAAGAAGAGATAATAAAGAAAGAGGAAAAGTGGGTGGTAGACCCAAAAAACCCTCGGACTAGAGATACCCATCACTTAAGGATGGTGAAATCTTATTGGATGGTTTAGGCGTTGGTATCCCAGGATGTCAGTGAAACTAGGAAATAGAATGTTGAAATCCTCCAATATATTCACATTATGGAGGGAAAACTTGAGCTTTATGGCAGGGCCCAACATGGTATCAAGTTCATGGTTAATCAACCAGATCAGTTCTCATATCAACATGGGAAAGGTCAGGATACACAGTCTCCTCTAAGATCCCTCTAATTCCCAATTATTGTCGACAATGAGGATGAATAGCTTCGGGAAAAGAGTGGTCAACCCAAGGGAGAGATAGTTTGCAAATCCAAGAAGGAAGTATGGATCCACATCGACACTTCTGGGATTAAGCGGGCCCCAACTCCCTAGTAGATTTTGAAATTTTGTTATGTTTTGTCTCTGGTTAGCTTGTTAGTGGCCCTAGCATCTTATCTCAAGATTTAGTTATGGGACCACCTCTGGAAATATTCCTAAAAACTTGCAACTATGATGATATCGACGGTTCTGAACATGGGTTAGGGGTCTTGTTTCCTATTTCAGCAGACCCCCCTGTTCAACCCTTTTTGTACTATATTGTGATATAATAAAAGTTTCTTTCCATTTTTAGCTTAAAAAAATATAGATTCCAGGATCATAAATACTATCATTTTCCTATATGAATATGAGAATTAATCATGCAATTATTATCTTCAATATCAATTTTAATGTGAACAACCAACTTACCACTTCAATATTCGAGCGTTGATTCACACATGCCCATTATAAGTTAACTCTAATAATCTTTTGTATGTTTGTTTCCTTAGAAAAGGGAGTTTGTTTAGTGTCTAATCTTCTTCCCTTGTGGATTGTCATGAAAACTCCATATTTTTGGTAGATGTATAGATGGAGGCTCATAAACATTCCATGTTATTCATATTGAGGATGTAGAAAACAAAAATATCATTTTTTCTCTTCACTTATTCCTTGTGTCTGGGTAGGTTGGCCAATTTGGGCTTGTGAGTCATATCAGAAAAGTTAATTAGTGACTTAGGCCTATCATTATTTGATAATTTTGTTGTCCTTTGAAAAAAACATCCCTCGTGGTTTTTTTTTTCTCTACCTTGTTTTTAACCTTCATATTCCTCTTCTAATTTTATATATTTTTTCCCTGGTGTTTCATTTAGTGTTTAGTATTCTTACCTTATGATTTGCTTTGGAAACCCTATTTGTTTTGTAGGTGTAAACATGATGTTTTTTTATTTGATGCCACTAATATCAAGGAAGTGGGAAACCCCAATTTGTTTCAAGGTATATAATAACTTCTTCCTTCTACAATGGGGGATTTCCAGTTTGGGCTTGCAGGTCATTTAAAAATTTTAACCCACAACAAGTACCTCTCTTTATTTAACAATTGCAATGTATTTCTACCAAGTTGTCCCTTGTTATTTTATATCCTCCACTTATTGTTTTCCTTCATATTGTTCTTCTCTCTTTTCATGTTATTTTCCTTATGTTTCATTGAGTGTTTGGTTTTCTTCACGTGCAACATGTCTTTGCAACCCCTTCCTTTTGGTATCTATAAGGATGGCTACTCTTTTATCCCTACCACTCGTATAATGGAAGTGGGAAATTGAAAATTTGTTCTAGGTCTCCTCTCTTCTTCCTTGTGCATGGGTGGGCTTTCCAATTTGGATGTGCATCTTTTCTAAAAAAAAATAATTATTAATCAAGACATATCCTTATTTTCCAAATTTGTTTTCTTTTTACCAAACACTCCCTTGTCATCTCATTCCCTTTACCTTTGTTTTTTCCTTCATCTTCCTCTTCTAATTCTACATGTTATTTCCTTATATTTTGTTTAGTGTTTGGTCTTTTTTCCTTGTGGCTTGTATTGGAAACCCCATATTTTTGGTAGGTGTAAGGATCATCATGACCTATGAAAATTATATACCACTCTCCATTCAACATATTCTCACTTCTTCCTTGTGTATAGACAACCTTACTAATCTATGCTTGCAAGTTGTCTTAGAAAATATAAGTTGTGACTGAGACCTCTCTTTATTTGTTAATTTCAATAAATTTTTACCAAGCATTCTACTATGGTTTCCTTGCATCCACATGTTCTTCACCTTTTTCTTAATATTCTTGTTTTATGTTGTGTTTTCCTTGCTCTTCATTTACAAGTTGTTCTTTTTTAGTTTTAGACTATTTTGACAACCCCATATTGTTGGTAGGCATAAGGATGTTAACGTGTAAACATTCCATGACAACCATCGGATGGAAGTGGGAAACCCTAGATTTGTTCGAGTTTTCCTCACTTATTCCTTATGCATGGATGGAATTTCCAATTTGGGATTCCATGTTGTCTCAAAAACATTGAGGGGTGACTAGGACCTCCCTCTATTTGTCAATTTTATTTTATTTTTACTAAGTGATACGATGTTTGTTTTTTTCCTATACATTATTCTTTGTCTTCATATTACTATTCTTGTTCCACATGGTGTTATACTTCTATTCCGTTTAATGTTTAATATTATTTCCTTATGTATTGTCTTGGAAACACCATATTTTTGGTAAGTGTAAGGATGGTGACTCATAAATATTCCATGCCACTCATCTCATTGAAGTGGGAAATGCTAACTTTATTCAAGGTATTCTCACTTATTCCTTTTGCATGGATGATAATATAACATTAGGCTTTCAAATTTTCTCAAAACAATTAAGTGGAAANTACCTCTCTTTATTTAACAATTGCAATGTATTTCTACCAAGTTGTCCCTTGTTATTTTATATCCTCCACTTATTGTTTTCCTTCATATTGTTCTTCTCTCTTTTCATGTTATTTTCCTTATGTTTCATTGAGTGTTTGGTTTTCTTCACGTGCAACATGTCTTTGCAACCCCTTCCTTTTGGTATCTATAAGGATGGCTACTCTTTTATCCCTACCACTCGTATAATGGAAGTGGGAAATTGAAAATTTGTTCTAGGTCTCCTCTCTTCTTCCTTGTGCATGGGTGGGCTTTCCAATTTGGATGTGCATCTTTTCTAAAAAAAAATAATTATTAATCAAGACATATCCTTATTTTCCAAATTTGTTTTCTTTTTACCAAACACTCCCTTGTCATCTCATTCCCTTTACCTTTGTTTTTTCCTTCATCTTCCTCTTCTAATTCTACATGTTATTTCCTTATATTTTGTTTAGTGTTTGGTCTTTTTTCCTTGTGGCTTGTATTGGAAACCCCATATTTTTGGTAGGTGTAAGGATCATCATGACCTATGAAAATTATATACCACTCTCCATTCAACATATTCTCACTTCTTCCTTGTGTATAGACAACCTTACTAATCTATGCTTGCAAGTTGTCTTAGAAAATATAAGTTGTGACTGAGACCTCTCTTTATTTGTTAATTTCAATAAATTTTTACCAAGCATTCTACTATGGTTTCCTTGCATCCACATGTTCTTCACCTTTTTCTTAATATTCTTGTTTTATGTTGTGTTTTCCTTGCTCTTCATTTACAAGTTGTTCTTTTTTAGTTTTAGACTATTTTGACAACCCCATATTGTTGGTAGGCATAAGGATGTTAACGTGTAAACATTCCATGACAACCATCGGATGGAAGTGGGAAACCCTAGATTTGTTCGAGTTTTCCTCACTTATTCCTTATGCATGGATGGAATTTCCAATTTGGGATTCCATGTTGTCTCAAAAACATTGAGGGGTGACTAGGACCTCCCTCTATTTGTCAATTTTATTTTATTTTTACTAAGTGATACGATGTTTGTTTTTTTCCTATACATTATTCTTTGTCTTCATATTACTATTCTTGTTCCACATGGTGTTATACTTCTATTCCGTTTAATGTTTAATATTATTTCCTTATGTATTGTCTTGGAAACACCATATTTTTGGTAAGTGTAAGGATGGTGACTCATAAATATTCCATGCCACTCATCTCATTGAAGTGGGAAATGCTAACTTTATTCAAGGTATTCTCACTTATTCCTTTTGCATGGATGATAATATAACATTAGGCTTTCAAATTTTCTCAAAACAATTAAGTGGAAACAAGGAGATATCTTTATTTTACATTTTTTCCCTTTTACCAAGCTCTTCCTTGCGATTTTATTTCCTTTGCATTGTTGTTTGCATTTTCCTTCCTTTTTTTATTATGAATTTTTTTTCCTTATGTTTCATATAGTGTTTGGTTTTCTTTCCTTACCACTTGTCTTAGAAACCATACCCTTTTCATTTGTGTTGGTTCAATATTATTATTTTTTTTATAAGTTAGAGTATTGTATTGATTCCTGTAAAAAAAAATACAAGTGTCTAAGATGCAAATAATCAGGTGGTCACAGTGCCCAGAAGGGAAACCACTACGCCAGATAACCAAAAACTAATATGGCCATATGCTTAAAAATAGTATGACTCTGGTGCCCAGTTGGGAAACCACCATCACCATAGACAATATGCTAAAAATAGACTATACTACTAGATCGCATAGGGACGAGATATATAATGGAAAGAAAAACAATGCATACCCTAGAAACTTGGGCCAAGACGCAATCCTGCGAAAACCTGCATTGCCAGTGCTTTTCATTTCCCACATTCCACGATGGCCTATTGAAGATACTACATGAACATAATCATGGCGTCCAACCTTATCCAATGGTTTGCTTCCTGGTTTTGTGCATCGATCATTGCCAGTTTGATCTCCTCCAAGTTTTTTTTCAGCAATTTTATGTCCTCCAAGTTCTTTTTAACGGTGCTCAGGTTATGCAAGATTTATGTTTGGTTCACACACCTAGCATAGGAGGGGTTGGGGTGGGTGGAGAGCGAAGAGGAGGAGGAGGAGCCTGGGGGGGGAGGTGAAATGGAATCGAGGGGGGTAGGGAGGAGGAGGTGCAAAACCAAGTGAATTTCGATGCAAATCGAACCACTCAACCCTATAGCAGTAGGGGTTCGAGAGGGGGGAGAGGTCACAAGGTAGCTGGTTCTGGGCTTCCACAAAAATAGGTGTAAGAGGGGGATCCTCTTTGAGAGGAGGATTTTCACCAGGGGAGGGTCTGCGAGGAGATCTTCAGGGACCAAGGCTGTCGGGAGGTCATGTGGGACTTCTAGGAAAGCTGTGGGAAAAGCCTCATGAGGGTTGACGGGATCATCTGGAATGTCTAAGGCTGACGGTTTCCTTCCATGGGCCAAGTACTAGGATTCCCTCCACTTTGTCTTGCCCCACGGTCTTGGCATTGTGAGAGGTGACCTCCAAAACCTGAGAGGATCCCACAAAGAGTCGCACCAGATCTTGAAAACGAGGCAGAGGGGGATGAGAGCTCTAGATAGCTGGATTTTTGAAATGGAAGAAAAAAATTGTGGATCTAGAGACCCCATAATGTCCAGAAGAAGAAAAATCCATTATGAGAGCTGAAGCGATGTGAAGGAGCTTCTACACGGCACCATGAAGATGCACGAGTTGCAGAGCTCTGAGGGAAAGTGAATAGTTGAGTTCAAATGAGAAGTGGAGGGTGGTGGAAGGTAATGTAAATCCTTGAAAGGACCAGGGATGGGATGTGGAAAGGGGCGTACGCTAAGTGGCTTAAGGAGTGGCCAAGTGGTGGCTAGCCTGAGTGGAGTTGTCATTTCAAGAGAGCACCCCATCCGAGGGCAGTTCTTTGGAGTGAGATATTTTTTTACAAGCAATGACGGTGGGGTGAGTGGGATTGGTAGAAGGGGTACAAGATCAGATGCCTTCTTCAAGATCAAATACAAAATTTCCTAGACAATCAGCTACTTGATTGGTTGTTCTTATGACATGGGAAGCAAGGATTACCTGTTGTGTCTTAAGAATAGATTTTATTCTGTAGAGCCCATTCAAGAGTCTCCAGCTGGGAGACAAATTCTTCGGATATTATCCATTGAGAAGATGTGAGAGGAGCTTAGTCACAATTTATGAATCACCTTCCACGATGAGGGGAAACATATCTTGCTCCGAGGCAACTTATAGTCCATAGAGAAGACTCCAGATTTCTGCAGTGTTATTGGTATTGTTCCCCATGCTACCTGTTAGGATGTGTAGGATTTCTCTATCACTATTTCAGATGACTGCACCATATCCAGCTGGTCCCGGTTACCTTTGGAGGCTCCATCAATATTAAGTTTGAAGAAATTCGTGGATGGATCCTCCCAATGAGTAGGGATGGTCTTGCATCCCAGAGTTTCCATAAGTCGATATAGGGTTGAGGTGATGTTTAAATTCCATGTTTTGATGATATGATCTTCATTTTGTGGGATTTGAAGGTATTTCTCCATCCATGGATGCAACGATATGGTTTCATTGATGTTGGTGTAGATTGTGGTCCACACCTCTTGCCACGTTCTGGTGACCGAGTTGAAGATTCTCCTATTGCCTTCTTTCCAGATATGCACAGGATGAAGTCTCAGAGTAGTTTCTAGATTCTATTGAGAATGGGAGAGTGGAAATTCAAGCTTCTCCAATATACAATAGTTTCCTTTGGACCCATGTGGTTTCTATCCGAAGTTCTCATGATGTTAGCGCTTTGATCCCATATGTTTGAGCTATAGGGGCAGAAGTTGAGGAGATGATTTAGAGTTTCTTCCTCTTGTTCACAAAGCTGACACCAAGAAGGGACAATGAAGCCCCATTTTCTTAAGTTATCCCAAGTGAGGATGTTGTTGTGTGCCACTAGCTAGAGGAAGGTGCTGACTTTCAGTCATGATTTCATATCCCATATTTTCCCCCAAATCTTCTCTTGAGGCAAGGTGTCGTGGCCTGCTTTTATGGTGTATGCTTCTGGAATGTTAAAAGCACCTATAGGGGAGTGGCCCCACCAAAGAATGTCCTCCCCTTGTTGATAGAAGATTTTTCATGAGTTGAGATGCTCCTGTAGGGGTCGAAGGTCAACATTTGGAGGAATATTTAGGAGTTCATGGGTGTTTTTCCACATGCACCATAATTCTCTTGGATCAAAAGGCTTCCAAAAGTCGATAACTCTGTGTAATCATGCGGCAGTGGTAAGGGAAATGAGGTCTATGAGGTTCGGATCTATATTTAAGGTGGGGAGTTGTTGCCATGAGTCACTCCAAAAATTTGTCGATGTACCATTTTGTAGTTCCTAGAATGAGTGGTCCATGATGAATCCTAGATTGTTCCAGGTAGCATTCCAGACTAGTGATCCTGGGATTTGACCATTCCACCTGATGAGTTCTTTTTCTGGGGTTGTGGGGGTATATTTTTTCCTCCACAATTGTGCCTAGAGATCCTAGGGTTTTTTCATCCATCTCCACCATATTTTAGCACTAATGACTTTGTTAAGAGTGGTTGGATCTCATAGACTGAGGCCTCCTACTTTTTTTAGGTTGCAGACCTTTTGCCAACTTACCAAGGAGATTTTGCATCCCTCCTTGGTGTTGGTTGTGGAGCCTAATTATCTTCCTGATTTAGAGGTCTTTTACTTTCAGTCGTGTTTATACTCCATGAAGTATTTACACCCCAGAAGTATGTACACTCTTCCATGTGGGGGAGTGCAGAGGGGGGGTACCCCCTCTGCGGGGTCCGGGGGGGCTATCCCCCCGGATGGGGGGTTTGGGGGCAAGCGGGCCCCCAGCTGGGGTTTTGGGGTTGAAGCCCTCGAAGCAAAAATTTCCTTGTAAAAGTACATTGTAATTTCATTGTAAATATGGACCATTCATTATAAGGTCGCATCTCTAATGATAGAGATTATTTTAGGGTTTTTTTCCCTAGAAGGAAACCCTCTTTTATGAGGGAAATGTATTGCGGCTATGTGGGTTGGTAAGTATTTTATTTTGAGAGAGGAGACTGTGAGAGAAAAAAGAGGAAGTTACAACGGGTTTTTCTATAGGTTGTATCCCTTCATTTTGCTGGATAATAATAAAGAAAGGACCTGGCAATTTCTCTGGTGGACATAGCCCACACTGGGTGAACCACGTAAATCTGTGTCTCTCTTGTATTGTGTATATTTTGTGTTTTATTTCTGCATTTGTTTTATTTTATTGCTCCGCGGTCCTATTTTTCTAACAAGTGGTATTAGAGTGTAAGGTAACTTATAGGAAAAGAGGGTTCTTGGTTCGAGTGGGAGCAATGTCGGAAGATGGAAATTTTAGGGTTGAGAAATTTAATGGCCAAAACTACCAGTTATGGAAGATGCAGATGGAATATTATTTATATTAGAAGGATCTATTCCTACCATTGAGCGGCGTAGCAAAGAAGCCGACGACCATGAAGGACGAAGAATGGGAGATTCTTGATAGAAAGGCTCTAGGAAGGATATGGCTGAGCCTGGCAGTGTCGGTGGCTTTAAATATCTCGAAAGAAAATACAACGGAGGGTTTGATGGATGCATTGGCCAAATTGTATGAAAAACCATCGGCGTCCAATAAGGTATTTCTAATGAAGAGATTATTTAATATGAAGATGTCAGAAGGTGGGTCTGTTGCAGATCATTTAAATGAATTTAATACGGTTACTAATCAACTAAGTTTTGTAAAAGTGGACTTTGATGATGAGGTTAGGGCTCTTCTAATCTTGTGCTCATTGCCAGAAGGCTGGAATGGCTTGGTCATGGCTGTAAGTAACTCTGTCTCTACTTCAAATAATTTAAAATTTGATGATGTTGTTGGTGTTATCCTTAGTGAGGAAATGCGATGGAAAAGAACATGTGAGACATCAGGTAATGTGTTGAACATGGAGAACAGGGGAAGACAAAAGGATAGAGGAAAGGGCTCAGGGAACCGTGGGAATTCTAGGAAGGGCAGATCCAAATCCAGACTTGGAAAGATAGAGTGTTGGAATTGTGGGAAGAAAGGACATCTGAAGAAAGACTCCAGAGCTCCAAAGAAACAAAGAGATGGACAACATGAGAGAAATCAAGAAGCAAATGTAATAGGTGATGTGTTACAAGATGCTTTGATTCTTTATGTAGATAATATTTCCGAGTGTTGTGTAGTAGATTCAGGGGCTTCATTTCATGCCACACCCCATAGGAAACATTTTCTATATTATGTTCAAAGTGATTTTGGACAGGTTCATTTGGGTGACGATGCACCATGCAAAATTGTTGGAATGGGAAAGGTAAAAATAAAGCAAAGAAATGGAAACCAATGGTCGTTGAAAGAGGTAAGACATATTCCAGATTTAAGGAAAAATCTAATTTCAACAGGGCAGTTGGCAAGTGAAGGTTGTATATCCATATTTACAGATAAGACGTGAAAGGTCATCAAAGGATCATTGGTGATATCGAAAGGAGAGAAGGTAGGTACATTGTATTTATGTACTGGTAACACTGACTCTTCTATATATTTAGCTTCTATAGGAGTGGATACAACACTGTGGCATCATAGGCTGGGACACATGAGTGAGAAGGGTATGCAGATACTTCACAAAAGAAATTTTCTGCCAGATCTTAAAAAAATTGATTTGGACTTCTGTGAGCATTGTGTTTATGGAAAAGAAAAGAGAGTCATATTTCTTAGAGTCGGAAAAGAAAAGAAGAATGAAAGGTTAGAGCTTGTGCACACAGATGTATGGGGACCAGCTCAGGTATGATTTCTTGGTGGCTCTCATTATTATGTTACTTTTATTGATGATACAACTAGAAAAACTTGGGTTTATTGCATTCGACAAAAAACTGATGTTTTTGATACTTTTAAGAAATGGAAAGCTTTAGTTGAGACTGAGACAGGAAAAAGTTTGAAGTTTCTTAGATCAGATAATGGAGGTGAATACTGCAGCAAGGAGTTTGATGGTTACTGTTCATACCATGGGATTCGTAGAGAGAAGACAGTTCCACGAACACCACAAGAAAATGGTGTGTCAGAAAGGATGAACAGGGCAATCATGGAGCGTGCAAGGAGTATGAGATTGCATGCTGGTTTGCCCTTACAGTTTTGGGAAGATGTTGTAGATACTATTGTTTACTTAATAGACATAGGACCTTCAAGCTCTTTGGATGGTAGAATTACAGAGGAGGAATGGACAGGGAAAAAGGTAAACTATTCTTTTTTGAAAACTTTCGGTTGTGAAGCATTTGTCCATATTAATAAGGAAAATAGAACAAAGCTTGAAGCAAAATCCAAGAAGTGTACCTTTATTGGATATGGTGTTAATGATTTTGGTTATCGCTTATGGGATTATGAAAATAACAAAATCGTTAGGAGTAGAGATGTCATATTCAATGAAAAGGTCATGTACAAAGATCAGTTGCGGGGAAAGAAACAGGAAACAGAAAAACAAGAATACACAGTGCTTGATGAGATCACTGAAAAAGAAATTCCAAAGGAACCTGAAAATCAA
>ML829558.1:24511-45054 GCA_009831015.1 Picea engelmannii | reverse complement strand
TGGGTGCTGCAAAGAAAATCCTTGGTATGAGAATAACAAGAGACATGAAAAATCGCAAACTGACATTGTCTTAGGGTGAGTACACAGAGAAGGTGTTGGAGAGGTTTAGAATGCAGAATGCAAAACCAGTTAGTACACCTTTGTCCAGCCATTTCAAATTAACTAAGGAAATGTGTCCCAAGACACAGGAGGAGATAGAATACATTCCCAGGGTCCCATATTCATTAGCAATTGGCAGCTTGATGTATGCAATGGTTTGCACAAGACCAGATATTTCACATGCAGTGGGAGTTGTGAGCAGGTATATGAACAATCTAGGTAAAGAGCATTGGGAGGCAGTAAAGTGGATTCTCAGGTATTTGAGAGGTACTACTACACATGCATTGTATTTTGGAGGTTCAGACACTTTTCTATAGGGATATGTTGATTAAGATATGGCATGTGATAAAGACAGTAGGAGGAGCACCACAAGGTGTGTTTTTACTATATGTGGAACAACAGTAAGTTGGATTTCGAAACTGAAAAAGGTTGTTTCACTTTCAACAACAAAGGCAGAGTATGTTGCTGCTACAGAGGCTAGTAAAGAGATGATTTGGTTACAAAGGTTTATAGAGGAATTGGGAAAGAAGCAGGAGAACAACAGGTTGTACTATGACAGTCAGAGTTCCATTCACCTTGCAAAGAACTTATCCTTCCATTCGAAGACTAAGAATATATAGTTGAGGTAACACTTCATACGATCCACTTTGGAAGATGGACAATTGAAGATGGAAAAGATACACACTATCCAGAATCCTGCAGACATGTTAACAAAGGGAGTTCTTGCTCAGTTTCAGTTGGTCTTCAAGAATGAAGATGAAGATGAGAAATTTTCCAAGTCCAAGAAGGTTCAGAGTCCAGCATATACAACAGAGGTGGAGTTGTTGAGATCAGTCTCCAAATGGGAGATTGTTGGTTGTGGAGTCTGATTATCTTCTTGATTTAGAGGTCTTTTACTTTCAACCGTGTTTATACCCCATGAAGTATTTACACCCCATAAGTATGTGCACTCTTCCACATGGGGGAGTGTAGAGGGGGGGTACCCCCTATGCGGGGTTTGGGGTGGCTATCCCCTTGGTTGGGGGGTCTGGGGGCAAGCGAGCCCCCAGCGGGGGTTCGTGGGTGAAGTCCCGGAAGCAAAAATTTCCTTGTAAAAGTATATTGTAATTTCATTGTAAATATGGACCATTCATTATAAGGTCACAGATCTAACGATAGAGATTATGTTAGGGTTTTTTTCCCTAGAAGAAAACCCTATTTTATGAGGGAAATGTATTGTGGCTATGTAGGTTGGTAAGTATTGTATTCTGAGAGAGGAGACTGTGAAAGAAAGAAGAGGAAGTTATAGAGGGCTTTGTTGTAGGTTGTATCCCTTCATTTTGCTGGATAATAATAAAGAAAGGACCTGACAATTTCTCTAGTGGACGTAGCCCACACTGGGTGAACCATGTAAATCTGTGTATCTTCTGTGTTTTATTTTTGCATTTGTTTTATTTTATTTCTCTGCGGTCCTGTTTTTTTAACACTTGGTACCTTGCCACATAAATCTTCTTTGAATCGATCTTAGGGTGCTATGGATGAATCTTGGGGCCGCTAAGGCCAAGAAGGTGTATATCGGGAGAGATTGAAAGATGGATTTAAGGAGAATGAGGAACCCATGAATATTTCGAGAGTGAAAGGTCCATAGGGAGAGTCTCTTCTTAAAACTAGACAACAAGGAGTTCCAGGAGGCATTCTAGAGTGAGTTATCAATGAGGAGGATGCCCAGGTAGACTGACGCTAGGAAATTGTGGATGAAGCCCAAGAGGAGTGTGAGATGGTTTTGGATAACTAAGGGTGTATTGAAGATGAAGACATGGGATTTGGTTAAGTTTACTTCCATGCCTGAATCTTCACAGAAAAGGCCAATGATGGATCTGAAACATTGGGCTTCTTTGACGGTGGAGAGTCCCATGAGAAGGATGTCATCTACAAATTGGTTGTGAGAGATGGGGGTATAAATGCCGTGGGGGGTGAGTCCCAAGAGAGAAATGTCTTGGATGACTTCTTTTAGCGTGTGGCTGAGCTCTTCTACCATAAGAATGAAAAGGAAGGGCGAGAGAGGGTCCCCTTGTCTAATTCCTCTTGAGGGGGAAAATGGTTTGGATGGGACGCCATTGACTAAGATTGAGAATAGTGTTGAAGAGGTGAGGTTGACTATCCAAGAGACCCAAGTGTGATCAAAGACAAAGGTGAGGAGAGTATATTTTAAGTATCTCCAGCTTATTTTTTCAAAGGATTTGGAGAGATACAACTTTAGAAGCATGCCCTGTGTTTTGGTAGAGCGAAGGGAATGGATAACTTCATGAGCTAGGATGACACTGTCCAGAATTTGGCAACCTTCTACGTATCCATACTTCTCAAGGGATATTAGGAATGGTAGAATGGGCTTGATACAGGTTGCAATGATCTTGGTAAGGAATTTGTAAATGATGTTGCAAAGGGCTATAGGTCTAAAGTGATCCAGAGAGGTGGTGTTCTCTTTAGGGATGAGGGTGAGAAATGTTGTGTTGAGGGCCTAAAGGACCTTACTAGATCTTCTGGAGTCCTCAATGATTTCCCACATATCCTCCCATATGATACTCTAGCAGTAGTGGAAGAAATCTAAAGTGAAGTCGTCTGATCTAGGTGCCATGCCGAGCGGGGTGACCTTTAGAGAATGGACGACCTCCTCCTAAGTGATTGGTCTCATTAGGGATTCATTTTGCTTCTTGGTGACCTCCTTGGGTATGTGTTTGAGGATAGAGGCGATGGCCTGCGAGAGATCTATCGGGGGCTTTGTTAGGAGAGAATGGTAGTAGGTAAGTAGTTCGTATTCCACATCAACATGTTGTTGAATTTTTGTTCCTTGCTCTGAAATTAGATGAGTGATGTGATTGGTCTGGCGCCTCTGAACCATGGATCTGTGATAGAATTTGGTGTTTTTCTCCCCCTCTTTTAGCCACATGATACAAGATTTTTGTCTCCTAATAACTTCCTCTGGCACTTTTTTTTCAACTATCTAGTTATTGAGGAGTGCTTCGTTCTTTTTGAGAGCTTCCGTTAGTCCCTGTGTTCTGATTTGGTGCTATAGTGTTTGCATTTACTGCTGGAGATGCTCTTGTGCTTGGAAGATGTTTCCAAAGGTGGACTTGTTCTAGATTTTCAGTTGGTGTTTGAGTTTTTTAAGTCGTTCATGGAATCTATACATTGGGGTTCCTGTTTGGATCGCCACCTCTTCCCACCAGGTCTTGATGTTTTCTTGGAAATATGGGTGAGTCAACCAAAAATTTTCGAAGCAGAAGGGATTCCTTCCTGGGGTTCTAGTGATGTTGAGGGTTAGAAGAACTGGCCAATGATATGAACCCGTGGCCTCAATGACTATGGCGTACCAAGCTAGACCATCCGTCATGATGGCCTCAGACATAAGGAAGTGGTCTATTCTACTAGATACATGTTGGTCCCCCGAGTGTCTGTTGGACCACATGAAAGGCCCATTGTTTGTTTCGACGTCAATGAGGTTTAGAAGGGAAATGGTGTGTTTAAAGTGCATGCTGTCATTTCCCATAACTTAGTTGCCTCAGTTTTTCTCCTCCAACCTCATGATCATATCGAAATCACCCTCGAGGATCCATGTTTGGGGGCCTAGGTTCTTTGCTATCCATTCCAAGTGCTAGAGGAATTCTTCTTTATCCCCTAATCTGGGGGGTCCATAAGAGTTTGTGATGTAGCCTTGTTTGTTCAAGCCAATGAGGCAAAAAGAAGTTGTTATGGTCCACTTGGAAGTAAAAACATTGTCAAGCAGGATGGTATCGGGATTCTAGAGCAGTGCAAGACCTCTTGCCACACCAATAGCATCCACTTCCATATGCTTTTCCTGTGTCCAACACCTCTGAAGAGTGCTCTATGCCTCTGTGCCTGCACATTTTTTTCCTGTAGGAGTAGAATATTTGGTTGTTCCTTCCTGATTCTGTCTTTGAGAAGAGTTTGTTTACTCTTTGCGTTGAGGCCTCTTATGTTCTAGAATAGTATCTTCATGAGGATGATGGGGGTTGGAGGGAAGGGAAGCTATCCGAGATCAATTGAATTTGACCTGAGTTAATAAGGAAGTTATCGACATCCTGGATGAGCTGGTGTTTCGGTTTCCTGCCTCTTTTTTTCTCCTGCTTTATTGTTTTTTGTTGTTCCTTGGTGGTTTCTTTTTGTATACCCAGGTTTGTGCTAGCTCTAGATTTACCTCCCATAGACAAGTTAAGGAAGACTTTGTGCACTTTGCGCAGCTGATCAGGCAGTATGGTATACAAATCTTGATTACGATTGGCTTGTTCTAGATGCACCATATCGATTAATGTTAGCTCTTGATCCTCCATATCTATGTCTGGATCTCCTATTTCCGACACGAGGGTGGTAGGGAGGGAGGTGTCCATGGCTAGTGGATGTGAGGAAGAGAGAATAGGGAAATCTTGTATGACAAAGATTTTTTTGGTTGCAGGGGTTATCAGGGGGTTGGTAGAGGATGAGGGGGTATCCACCGAGGTTTGGAGGGAATAAAAAGAGTTCTTAGTAGGGGGTCCAATAGGGGCTTGGGGGGATTCCCTTTTCATCTGATTCTTTCGTCGACCAGTGACCTGTGTGAAGTCGTCCTTGGGTTTTTCAGAGTCTTTCAGAGTTGTCTTGGGAGGGTTATTCAAAGGGAATTCTCAGAATAGATGGCCATGCTTGTGACATTTGCAGCATCAGAAGGGGATATGATCATAGTCCAAGATTTGGTACCACTCCTCATCTTGATATTCTAGAATAATGGTTCCAGGGAGGGGTTTTGAAATATTTAAATAGACACATATATGGGCATAAGAAGTGTACCTTCTTTGTTTTGTTTCCTCTGAAGTCTTTACGTAGCTGCCGATGGTATTTCCAATCCCTACGAGGATCTCCTCCAGCCAAAATTCATGTGGTAGATAATATAGCCTTAGCCAAACCAGAGCATGGGTGAAGTCTTTTTTTTCTAGGCTGAATCTCTTCGTCCAGAATCGGAGAAACAAGCCTGCCAAGTTGTAGAAGTACGCCCCCCCTTCAAAGATTCAGTTCTTTTCTTCCAGATTATGCAATATAATCATAAAGAATCCTTTTGATCCTAGTTGGAGGGCATAATGGCCCTTGGGTTTCCACCAGTGGTGAATCCATTTGACCAAGTCCTTTTCTGAGGGCCATAATCCCATAAATTTGTCGATCAAAGAAAAATCGTGCATATACCACTTCTAGTCCTCCATTCTCAGCGAGCTAATGGTGTATTTGGGAGCGATCAGAGCTTGTGGAATGCATATACCGGGTTCCCAAGTGCATTTGGTTCTTGGTTGGCTAGTTTCTAGATAGATGTCCATAGGTTTTTTCTTTGGCATTTCATTTTCCCAAATGAGTTTCTGCATGTCGTCCGAGAGTTCGAATGTTGGACGTTTGAAGTGGTTGGAGCCATGCTCCTTTCCTATTACAGTGTTGTAGGAGGGGACTAGGGGCGCCCCTCCCTTGGCCTCCATGGCCATGGCTATAGA
Source organism: Picea engelmannii (assembly GCA_009831015.1). NCBI lineage: Eukaryota > Viridiplantae > Streptophyta > Pinopsida > Pinales > Pinaceae > Picea > Picea engelmannii. The sequence goes on along the minus strand of ML829558.1, from coordinate 39,448 downwards.
AAAAGAGTGGGAAATGATGCAGGTTATAGAGAAAAAACCCTAGCACGCGTAATTTTTTTTGTGTTGGTTCAATATTATTGAATTAAATAAGATTTTGTTTTATAATTGAGTGAAAATTGAAATATTATCCGTTTTTGATAGTGCCAACTTAAATCTTTCCTACTTCAATAAAATATTATAAGCCTGTATAAATGGTTGTTTCTAAAATTTCCAAGTTATTTATTAGAAATAAATTTTAAAGTTTTTGTGTTTGTATAGGTTTACATTGAAGGACCAAGAAACCATCTCCATTTAGGGTAAATAGATTATCCCATTCTTATGTATCATGTGTCAAGGTAAATATCCTTGAATGTGAATTTTATTTTTATCTTATTTTGGTTGATTATCATGTTGTTGTAATAATATAACATATTAGAAATGTATGTGAAATCCCAATCATTATTCCTCTATTCTAATTATATTTTATAAGCATGTTAATTGATTAAATCATGGAAGCAAACTTACATGATTTTTTTTCGTTTTAGTCTCCAAAAATATGCACCACTCTTGGACATAAGAGGACTTGAGTTTCCTCCAACTCAAAGAGGAGGAAGATCATATTTATATATGAGCATGGTAGTGGCAAGGTAGGGTTCAATGAGTGACCCATTATGTATAGACCATAGAGTGAGATTTTATGTATAGGGATTGAGTTTCCATTCTTAATCTTAAACTAGATTTTATGTATAGGGAATGAGTTTCCATTCTTTATGAGGTTTTATTATGTATCTTGGGAACAATGTGTTATTTTTCTTGGAAATATATAGTTAAAACAATTTTAAATATAAATATAGAGAATTGGTCATGTATAAAGAATTCTTTATAGTTTATTCTTTTATGAATATTTTTCTATTTTATGATTATTATGAATGATGTTTCACTCCAAATTTTATATACTTTGCAAAGGATTTCTCATAAATTCAATCCATTGTATCATACTCAATGGCTATGTTTGGGTATAAAGAGTATTTTATGGAGATGGGTATATATCCAAAACAAAACAAAAAAAAAACTAAATTGTTTATGTAAGATGCTTGAATTTCATTAAGAAGAGGTCTTGGTTACCACTTAACAAATTCTTTGTTTTGTCTTAGTATGGCCATGATTTTTTAGGTGTAAGTACGATGATTTATTCAATAACACTCATTATATAATGTCATTCAAGTACTTATATAATGTCATTCAATAATATTTCTAATTGGGACTGTTAGAACCATCATAAGAGGGAACCTACAAGATTTCATGAGAAAATTGAAGATGAACTATAGAAGAGGATAAATTTAGTAGATTAGGAAAATAAAAACTCTAATCTTTTTATTTGTTCTATGAATAATATTGAACTATAACAATGATTAAATTTCATTGTGAGCTAACAACTATTCTACTCTTAGATAATAATAGAAATTTCCAAATTAAATATTCAATATCACTAAAATTCCATATTATATATATATATATATATATATATATATATATATATATATATTAAATCTTGCAAATTTTTATTTACAATTGTAAATTTTCATGTTTAATCTCATGGAAACTTCGCAACATTATTTTATTTAATGTACAGATAAAATTGAATAATATTTGTCATCCTAACTAATAATAATATATAGGAGTTAATTACTATGAATGTCTATATTTTTTAATAAAAGGAAGAAAAATAATAAATCACTCAAAATAAATCTACTTCAAAATGAGGCTTCAAAAACATACAATTAATGTTTGGTAATAATGGTGAAATGTCATAGTTAGAAAATGGTTAAAACAAATTGTTAGATTAGTGTTTGAGTGGATTTTATATCCACAAATTTAGGAGGTTGTTAGGGGCTATCCTAGCCTATATATTTCTATGCAATTTATCAAATTAAACACAGTGTGTGTGAGCGTAGTCTCACTTGTGATGTGCCCTTGTGGCCTCACTGATTGTTGTGCATTACTTAATTTTTAATTTGGTATCAGAGCTCAGGTTAGAGATGAGTATGTGAGGCGGATATTGGTAGCGTGGGGTGTAATCAAATCCAATAGTCAAACCAACTACTTGGAGCGTAATCAAATCATTGGCATGTCATATACTTGCCGAAATATCTTCTGTGTGGAGGATCACATGAAGGATACATGGGGGTTATGTGTTTTCCCTAGCATTTGAAGTAGCATGGTATTTCAAGCAACCTACTAGAGGAGAGACCAAAACTAAAGTTGTGTGGAGTTTTGTTCATTCTTTCCTAGATTAAATTAGAGTTGCATACTCGCTGATTTTTTTTAAGGAATTCAAACACACTTATTGTCGTTCTAAGATCATTAATTTGTCTGGTTACTCAGTCTGGAATCTTGGTAACCTAAAAACAATCACCATCATTGCTTTCCATCACTGTTGAGAGGATGAACGCAGTATTTTATGCCAAAATACGATGACTGATGTGACAAGAAGACGCAATGAAAGTCTGCTTGGAAGTGAAGCTGGGTGGAGAGGAAAAGAGGAGTTGACCCAGATTGTATCATGGCCAATTATTTGTGCCTTATGCAGAAGACAAGGCTAGTGTATTATGTCTGATTGTACCTATGTTTAATGCTAGTGTTGGATCAATGCCCAAGGAGCACTAGAGCCTTAATATAGAGGCTAGATCATTATTGTTTTGACCTATGAAGGGACAATCTATGGGTTTTCTTCTACTAGTGAATCGTTGGAGGTGTTGTTGGAGATCGTTGTTGTCACATCACTGTAGGGGTCTCCATCTTGGGTTTGAGAGGCCACACCATTTCCTCTGCTATTGTTATTAGTACCACATTGGCAACTATTGTTGCTCTTGTTGATTCTAGTGGGAAGACTACAAGGATTGATAACATACAAGTTTAATTTCCCTACACTATTGAAAAGAGCTCCAAATAGTTGTGTCAGAAAACCCATGTCTTTCATATGAAGTGTCTACAAGTCCAGAGTTGGAGGTGAGAGAGGAACCTTGGCATTGTTGTTGTTTCCATTCTTAGTGCCTGATCGCTGCTTTGGAGAGGAATTTGTGTGTTGGTTTGTTTGTATCTCTAAAATCATGTTCAAGAGACAATGTTTCGTTGGTGAGGGAGATTTGTTTTGTGAGGATGATTTCTATTGTGAGGGATTCCTGTGCCATCTGGTTACATCTAGTGATATCGACTGTCTCTTTTCTAGGTTCTAGAATCTATGATAGTAGCACATTCCTTTCTGATTTCACACCTTTACTGGTTGCCTCTAATTTATTGCTTATCACTTGAATTTGAATTTTCAACTGCAGAAGAGTAGCCTCTAGTTTTGTTTCATCAAGATTCATTGATTTATTTGTCTTTGATGAAAAGCTTATCTGAGTATGCAAAAATTTGTTTGAAGTGTACTTGGAGGTATTGTTGTGTGGAGGAGTAACACCTTTCCATTAAATTCACTTTTGATTCATTGTTGATTGAAGGATAAGGAGTAATTTTTTATCACTATAGCTACGTCGAAGTTATTGAATGTAAAAGACAAGGGAACAGTTTCTGGTGGAGGTAGAGCCATGATTGCATCCAGTAGAAAGTAAAGTTCTCATGGGTCAGCAAAGGAGGTTGAAACAACTCTAGAGAGTGTTGAAACATATGAGAAGGAAAAATCAACATGAAGAGTTATCATATTCTGTAGATCAGTATGATGTGTTTCCAGCTGAAGTACCCATGTTTGATGAGAAGAATGTGGAGCTAGATCTGAATGAAAAATTTGATGAATTACATGAAATCGTGATGCCAAATTTGTCATTCTTCTCAGGTATAAATTATGAACCTTGGGCAATTGAAATGAAAAAAAATACTATGGTTAGTAGATTTACTGAATTATGAACAAGAAGGTCTTGTCATTTCTATGATAAGAGAAGAGGTGCAATATCATTACAACTTATTATATCAGAAGTGGATTAAATAATTTTGTCTAGTATTTTGTGTCAATTTGGTGAAATACCTAGTGCAAAAATATTTTGGGATATTCTTGAAATGAAGAAGTGGAGTGAGAATGATGAACTTTATGAAGGTATTGACAGTCTCATAACTAGAACAAATATTGAAAATGGCATTATTGAAGTCACAATGATTAATGAAGAAACTAACAATAAAATAACATTTAGTGATTTGGTGAATTCAACTGAGATTGATAATGGAGATGAATGTATAACTGCTAATGAACCCCTGGGTGAATATTTGGTCAATTTAGTTAAATATGATGATGAAAACTTTTCAAATGAAGGTTTGTTACAAGTGTTACACGAGAAGAAACTCATAGATGATTTGTTAAGTGGAAAAGTAACCATGTTTGCAGGATATGTGGATGAAACTACAATAGGGAAGATTGTTGCAAAATAAGAGGCAAAAGACAAAGATGATTCAACACTTGAAGACAATGGCCTTAATGAAGCAACAATAAAAGTAAAAACAGTTCAACACGAAGAAGATCGCTCAAATGAAGTGTCAACAAAGTTTGAAGAAGAGTTACAATTTCTTGAAGATTGGCTTGAAACACCATGTTTTGATGGAGCCTGCACAAAAGTTGTAGTAGCAGACAATAGAAATGAAGAATCACTAAATTATGAAGATGAAATAGAATGGGAAGCAACAATGGATACATCTGATGAAGTTCATGGCATTCTGATGCATTGGAGTCCTCAAGAAATTAGATTTTACTACGAGTTAATGTTGCAATACATTGATGATCAAAAGGTCAATAGTGAAGAGCAAACAACATAGAATGATATGTGGCAGCAGTTCACATATAAACAATTTTTCGAAGAAAAAGTTGAAGAGGACAAGCATGAACAATCTGAAATAATTTTCAGATTGATGACAAACACCAACAAGAAGATTAAAGATAAGAAGTTGAAACATGGAATTTTCAGCAAAAGTGGAATACTTAAATTGAAAATGCATAGAGGATTCATAATCTGGAAAAGGAGGAAGAGAATATCTCACTCATACATGGAGTTGAAACAAATTTTAAGGTTTTGTTTGAATTGCTCTTTGTAATTTTTGTAAGCCTAGCTGAGACTAAGACTGTCAGGCATGTTATGTATTTTTTTATTGTATTAAATCCATTTCTCCATTAAGGGGGAGTTTTGGATAATAATGGGGAAATGTCATAGTTAGGAAATGGTTAAAACATATTTCTAGATTAGTGTTTGAGTGGTTTTCAATCCACAAATTTAGGAGGTTGTTAGCGACTATCCTAGCCTATATATTTGTATGCAATTTATCAAATTAAACATAGTGTGTGTGAGCGTAGTCTCACTTGTGATGTGTCCTTGTGGCCTCACTAATTGTTGTGCATTACTCAGTTTTTAATTATTAATTATTACCAAATCTATAAAATATTTAACAAAAAAATTATTATATTCAATTTTGTTTTCAAATGACAAATCAATCTAAAATAAGTATCTCTCAAAAAGATAATTTCCATTAAATATGGTTAAATATTAATTCAAAATTATTAGGAAAAAATGCAATATCAATCATTGAGTCCCTGCATTGATTTTAGTAACTATATAACATAAAACGATAGATCATATTGATGCCACTTCTGATATAACACAATACAATAGGGTGCATTTATTTTGGGCAATGAAAAATGATTTAGAACAATTAGTTGCATTGATTTCAATAATGAAATAATGCAAAACAATGCGATACAATGATTTTAGTGATGATTTAATGATAAATGATTAGAGTAATTAGTAGCATTGATTTAAATAATAACATAATGAAAAACAATATGCATTGATTTAAGTGATGATGGAAGGAAAAATGATTTTGATTTAAGTGATGATGGAATGGAAAATGATTTATCATAATCAAGTAATTTTATTGATTTTAACAATGATATAATATAAACCAATAAGGTGCATTAATTTCAGTGATAATACAATCGGGCTTTAATTGAAGAAATGATAGGAAGAAAAAAACTTTATAATGTGACTTGACATATACCATCCATTAAAATTAAAATAATAATATTGGAAAACAAGAGAGAAAGAGTATGATATTCAGTGCAATTGCCAATAATATATATCTTGAGTTGAATTTTTGAATGATATTCCAATTCAACTTTCCTTCACATCTTATCCATATGAAAATATGAGAAAGCTATCACATCTCACTAAAAGAAAAGATAAAAATATCAATCATTGAGTACCTCCATTGGTTTCAACAATGATATAACAAAAAACAATAGGGCATATTGATGTGAGTGATGATATTAAAAAACCTATTTAGAGAAAGAAGAGATTTAGAATGATAGAACACAATATAACATGGTGCATTTATTTTAGATATGCTTCAACACAAAATGGTTTAGAGATATTAGTTGCAATGATTTTAATAATGACATGATGCAAAACAATATGATGCATTGATTTTACCAAGATACAATGATAAATACTTTAGAGAAATTATTTGCATTGATTTAAATAATGACATAATGCAAACCAATATGCATTGATTTAAGTGGTGATACAATGGAACATGGTTTACCCTAATTATGTAGTTGTATTAATTTTAACAATGATATAACATAAAACAATTGGGTGCATTTGTTTCATTGATAATATAGTTAGTGTATTAATTGAAGAATGATTTAAAGGAAATTAATCCTGTATATTGATTTCAACTCTCATAAAGTGCAAATTATAAAGCCAAAATCAATTTAGCAATAGCACACTGAAAATCAATTTCAAAACAAATTATAAGTTGAAGTCTTATACTTTGTTTTCTTGGGTGTGATTTATCTATTAGTATTTGCACACTAAAAAAATATAATATTGGGATATATAAAATGTTATGATATATATAGTGTGGATTGACATATCCAATGCATTAAAATCAAAATCATGCAATAAAATGTAAATAGAATTAAGAGAGAACATATAAGGTTGGAGAAAGAAACTATTAATATTGGAAAAAAATAAGACATAGTATAACAACATATTATATAGATTTAGTTAAAGGTTTGAATAGTCTTCCAAATCAACTTCCTTTTTTCTGATCCATATAACATAAGAAGATGACACATGTGGGTAAAAGACAAGATGAAGAAGACATATGAAATTGGTCACTATATAATCTATCTATTATTTATTATAATGGTAGGATTACTTAGAGGGTGGGAGGAGGGGGGGATTATGAGAGAAATTATAGAGGGTGGGAGCGGGTGGGGATTATAATTTCTCTCATAATCCTTCCCCTCTCCCACCCTCTTCATCATTGAACATTGTTACTTTATTTCTCTTCACCTTAATCCTCATGTAACTTTTGCAATGTCTTTAATAGTAATCTCTAAATAGTTAAGGATCAAATTAGTCCAAAACATATACATATACATATTATGGTCTAAAGTTTTCAGGCAATTATGTATGAAAGATCAAATCCCTCAAAAGTACAAACCTATAAAAGATTTGCACCTAAAGGTATTTGGTTCCTATGGACCCATGATACATTCATAATTAAGATGGATGTAAGGTGATTAACCCAAAGATATTTTCTATCATCATTCACACTCCCACAAACAGGGAATCCTTTTGGCAAGCATAGAGTTAAAACAAAATTAATATTAAATTTCTAATTAAATGAACAACTTAATAAAAACCTTGAGTAATTAAAAATTAAAAAAAATATATTATTATATTAAAAAAATATTTTACTGTTTTGGTATGTTCAACATTAGATTTGTTACAAAACTTTTAAATCAAAACCAAACTAATATAAAATTCAAAATAAAAACTCAATATTATTTATGATCTTCCCAAAACTCAATAAAGAGCTGTATTACAGCAATCCAAAACCTATTTTTACTATTATGAAAAAGTTGTTTACTGTTTTCAGTGCGTCATATTTGTGCACATTTAGATCGTATGAAACTAAATCATTTTTCATAGATATATCAGAGCGTGCACCTTAAGATCGTATGAGACTAAATCATTATCAAAGCGTGTAATTTAAACACATTATTGTTACTGATTTTTTCCGGGATTTTTTTTTAGAGAATTGAATTCATTTTTACATTAAAAGAAAAGACCCGCCCTCGCGGAAGCTGGCTGCCAACGAACCTCTAGACTCGCCCTCGCGGGAGCTGGTTGCGTACGAACCTCCAAGGCCGGGTGCCCGTCTGATAGTTTTCCCATTGTTCAGGGCTGGTCAATCTCAGCAGATAAGTCTGCCCATCTCACGGGACACCTTCAGTACCGGAACTTTTGCTCGTACTAATGCACTTGGACCACCTCTGTCTGCTGCTTTTTTCTCATTTTTAATGAAAATTAAAAAAAAATTAATGAAAATTCAAATTTTTAATGAAAATTCAAACATTTTTTTAAAACATTAATAAATATAAAACATCAATTTAATCATTAATAAATTTTGTTTTTTTTTAAGTGTTATTATTATTCAACTTTAACATCTTATAAAAGAATAAGTTTGTTTTTTGAATTTAAGTGTCTTTCTCCTTTCACATATTTCTAAAACTCTTTTAGAAAAACGCTGTTTATTTATAAATAGTGTAAAAGTTTTATAAATAAGTATTTTCTTCCCACACCATCGTACAATTCCCTGTATGCGTTTCTCACTGATAAATTGAAGCATGATTAGCTCTTATATAGATTTTCATGTAGGTTTTTTGAATATTTTTATAGATGGTAAATAATTTCATCTCTAAGGTTGCTCTTTTACATAGCCAATATAATTTTTCACAGATTCATTTGAAATCAACTGAATTTTGTGATAGTTTTGTTTTGAATTTAACTTAAATGATTTAAAATTATTATAAATTTATTTTAATTTTGTTTATTATATTTGGATAGAGATTTATGCTAGTTAAAATGGATGTTCACTAAAAAAAAAAATACACTTCTCTCTCATATTGAGTAACATGCTATTGAAATATTTTAACTATATTGATAATTCAGGTTAAAATATTTTTTTAAGTTTCATGTATTACATTGAGTGTTAGAAATTGAAAAACAACTTAATAATTTTAATAATAAGGATGGCTATAAAATGAGTTAATTTTGTAAACACACTATCTATCATCTAGCTCAATAAACTAGAATTGTCTATTTTTCTTTTTCTCTATTTGTTTTTAACTTAACCTTTCATATCTAAGTTATTTGATTAACAACTAGTCCAACACATACTCAAGAACTACAGTCCATAACCCACTACTCTACATCCCTTGTGCACTTTTCATATCTAAGTTTGTTTGATTTATTCCTCTTAAATAATTTCAAATTCCTTTATTTTAAATTTTTTTATTATCTTCATTTTATATTAATTCTTTTATAATGAATTTCACTATTTCATATATAATAATAATAATAATAATCTAATTTTAAGGTCATGGCCAAGACATGAATTGGTATATGAAAGAATCTTGTTTGTGGGACAAGGAATCCTAGAAATTTGATTAGTAAAATTTACGGAGACTTACATACTCTACCCCATTCATATTTGATCTTGTATATTCTTAATCATTAAATCCACTATATATATTTTAAATACTTTCTAGAATTTTCAACTTATTTCATTCTTTAACTAAGATCTATAACTAAAGTTATTGATATTTCTTAAAAAAATACTTAAAAATTTCAATATTATTTATGTTTTTCTTAATTCTTAATCATCTTAATTTTTTATTAATTTCTTCTTAATAACTATTTAAATTTTAATCACAATTATTTTTTTATTTTAATATTTTATATATATTTAAATATTAATACTTTTACACCTTTCTATTTTATTTTATTTTTAATTATTTGTCATTATTCAAAACCTTTAAATTTTCTCACTAGCACTCCTTTCATTACTATTATAGCTTTATTTGTCTTTGATGAGGACTAATGAGATTTTTTTTTTTATGGTGGCCATTTGAAATTTATAAAAAGTTTCATAAACTCTCAAATAGTTTATTTCCAAAAAATCAAATACATTATGATTAATTATCAAAACCTACACATTCAAATATTAACATTTTTTAAATGTTACATATCAACTCTCTATTGAAAGCCATATATATATATATATATAACCTCTATTAAGACCAATTGATCTATGAGACTTTAAGAGGGTAAGTGATTACTTGAAATTCTTTAGAATTTTGTTTATGTGCTTGAAAAACATTAAGAGAATCTTTAGAAGATCACCATACTTTTGTTGAGTTAAAAGGTTAGGAAGGTTGATAGTGTGACAAATATTTTGAAAATGAGATCTAATATGGGTATAGGGTGGACAATCTAAGAGAAAGTGTTTTTCATCTTCAACCTTCTTAGTATGACAAAGATTACATCACCCTTGTAACACCCTTATACCCAATGAAATGTTTAAACTATAAGATCTAATACACACACCTTCACTTAGGAGGTTAACACATGTGGGTAGAACCTATAGATTCATATTTTTTTTTAACTTCCAATTTTTTTTTATATATTTATAGATATAATTAAAATGAATATAAAATTATTTTAATTAATGTGAACATTGTAATATTTTATTTATGATCCTAATTTAAATTAATTTGTTTATTCATATGTTTCTAAAATTCACTTGCCAATTCCACATTGTAAAAAGGGCTTTTAAATGTAATAATAATTTTTTACTTAAATTAATTATATATATATAATTTAATTTAATTTATTTTCTGATTTTATCATGTAAATGGATTAAGAAACACCATAAAGTTAAATGTTTTCTTAATAAGATCTTATACAATTAAATAAATTTTTTTGGGAGACTTTTCAACACAAAAATTAACATTTAATTGATTTTCTCATTTCTTTTAAAAAATTGACGTTTAATATATTTTTTGTTTTTTCAATAGAATTATATTTTACATTGGGTTCGGGTTCTATTAATATACAAAAAGATACGAAATTATTAACTAACAATAAATTTGATATATTAACTAATAATAATAAATATAAATTATATTCACAATTTAAAATGAGAAATTAACACAGGGCCACTTTTTCTTTATAAGGGATGAATTAAAACCTTGAACATAGTGTTGAAGGTTAGAAAAACATAAATTTGATGAGATTAGTGGGTGTTAAATGTTTTTTTCTTTAATAGAAGGAAATGTAAAAAGAAGGTCTCAAGTTCGATTCTTATCTTGATTTACTCGTGCTTCATGCTTGCGGGTTGTGTGGATGCACCTGGAGGTTATAGAGGTAGTAGATGGGAATCGACCCCGTGTCACTCGAGTACGAGAACCGCAAGTTGCCTATTCCGCTAGTCACAAAAAAAAACACACACACACACGTAAGTGCATGTATTAGAAACATGTATGTCTTTCTAAAATTTCTAGACATTAAAATAGTTTGTGTTTCATTGTTGTAATACTAAAAATTGGAGGGCCTATCATCATCCCTCACATATACAAGCTCTTCAATTTAGTAACCAAGGAGGGATTCCCTAAACCTTTGATGCAAAGCCTCATTGCTTCTACTTTTAAAAGTGGGGATAAAAACAATCCATCTAATTATAGGAACGTTATGATTAGCCCCATTTTAGCCAAGATGTATGTGATCATTTTGGAAAACAAGATTATGGTATGGATAGAAATTTACGAAGAAAGAGATAAAGGATAAGTCATACTTAGGGTCTATCATTCAATTGTGGACAACCTCATTATTCTTAGGATCATTATGGAGGAATGTTGAAATAATAAAACCAATGTCCTTTGTTGTTTCATTTGAATTAGAAAATATTTTTTCATACTGTCTAAGATGGACCTTTGGAATAGGTTGGAAGATCTAAAATTCCCTATGGAGTTGAAGGATATTGTAGTGAGTTTGTATGCGAACATTATTTCAAGGTTTAGGAAAACTGATGGTTGGTCTAAAAAAATTAACTATAACATGTGAGTCAAGAAATTTCCTCCCGATCTCTTACCCTTTCTCGCATACATATTGACACGTTATAAAATTGTTTAGAAGAAGTAGGTTTTCTTAACCTAATTCTCACTAGTATAGTCATCATTCTTCTTGTTTTTGTTGATGATATTATTCTTATGGTGAGGATTCCCTATGATATGAGGAAGAAAATATGAATCCTTAGGGATTTCTACTCTATTATGGCTATGGCTATTAGCACTCCCAAAATGAAAGCTATGACAATTAAATAGAAATAATTTCGCTTACGATACTTTCAAATAGGACATCAACAACTTGGATAAAGTGTCTTAGTAAAAATATATATTAGAATAGATATTCATCACCAAATAAACTCGAACTATAGCATTGAGAAAAGGGTAAATGAAGCCTCAAAATTTTATTGTGGTCTTAAAAAAAAAATCAATGGACCTTTGGATATGGGATAAGAAGAAACTCTAGACACTCATTATTTTGGTTATTTTATATGGATGTAAATTTTGTGGATGTAGTATTTCTAGATAATAATGTATAAATATGGAGAAGATCCAAAATAATTTTATAAATTATAATCTCAAAATTAAAAGCAATACACTATGTCCAATCCTCCTCATAGAAGCAATCATTTCCACCATGAAAAGAGTGGATATGATTAGGTACCTAATTTATAATAACAAGTTAAATAATATGGAATACAAGAGGCTCCCCAAAATTGAGTCAAAACAACCTCCATCTCAAGCAAGGATTGTATAAAGATGATTGAACTTAGCTAAATCATTATGGAATGAAAGAAGAAATAATTCTACAAAATAATGATAGTATTAAAAACATTATTACATCTAAATTTAAGGATAAATTATGGTGAGATAAGGAATTAGAAGCTAAATAAAAATTAATATACTATAAGGAGGTGATCAATCTCAATCTAGAGATCAAAAGTATCTCTTTGTTTTGACTAGCTCCATAGTGAAACTAGCCATTGGACACTTCCCAAAGTTCCCCGAGATGAAATAATTTTTCATCTTTGTGACACTAAGAGGGTTGAATATGATTTTTTTTTTCTCTTATAATGTTCTACGTACCGAAATAATATCTCAATTTTAAAATATATGTCACACTACCAACCTATCTATCCTTCTAACTCAACAAAACTATGGTGATGTTGGAATTTTGTTCGAGCATAGAGACAAAATCCCAAAGAAACCCAAGTAATCCCTTAACTCTTTAAGGTCCAATAGACCAATTTTTTTTCTCATTGTACATAAATTTTCATTATAACCATCATAAAAAAATTTAAAAAATCTGAAATTGTTGCATTGCTTAATGGTTATTTATGATTGAGAATTTCATCTTGTCACATTAATGACTATATAACATTGCAGAATTCATTAAATGTCATGTCACAATGCAATGTTCATTAAGTTTTTTTTCAAATGTGACATTAATAAGATGTGATGTCACATTGTGACATTTATTGAGGGTTTTGGCGCATTGCAACATTCATCAAGGGTTTTGTTGGGTTGTGACATTCTTCAATGATTATGTCATATTGTAACATTATTTTTTTCTTACTTTATAATATGGATATATTTGATTGTGATGTTATCAATGGTTATGGGACATTGAAAGATATTGATGAATGTTTCAATGCGACGTAGCAATTAATGTGATAAGATGAATGTCACAATTCAAAATATTATTTATCCAAATATAATGTGAAATTGTTGCATTGCTTAATGTTTATTTATGATTGAGACATTCATCTTGCCACATTAATGACTATATATCATTGCATAATTCATTAAATGTCATGTCAAAATGCGATGTTCATTAATGGTTTTGTGAAATGTGACATTAATAAGATATGATGTCAAATTGTGACATTTATTAAGGGTCTTGTCACATTGAAACATTCATCAAGTTTTTTTTTGTGTTGTGACATTCTTCAATAGTTATGTCATATTGTAACATTCATATTTTCTTACTTTATAATATGAATATGTTCGATTGTGATGTTATCAATGGTTATGGTACGTTGAGACATCTTGATGAATGCCGCAATGTGACGTGGAAATTAATGTTACAAGATGAATGCCACAATTCAAAATAACTATTAAGGAATGTTGCAATCTAGCATAAACCTATCAAATATAATATTATAATACTATTAACTATGATATTATAGTTTTTATTTTATTAAAAATATTATTTAGAATAGTATTACTTGATGAATGTTGCAATCCAAAATAACCATAAAGAAATGTCACAATCCTTCATAACTCTCAATGGATGTCACAATGTGACAAAATCATTTATTAATGTCACATTGCGACATCGCATTTGATTGACACCACAATGCAAAATAACTATTCATCAATGTAGGAACTCAATACAAGTGAATCAAGTTGGATGTCTAAATGTCATATCCATATTATAAAATAATCCAAAATAAATGTTACAATCTAACATAACCATTGAAGAATGTCACAACCAAACATTACAACAAAACAAAACTTTTAATAAATTTCATAATGTTACATCACATTTGATTAATATCACAATGCTATGAAACTTTTAATGAACATTGCAATATAACAAATATTAAAAGAAGAACTAAAAAACACGAGTTAATGTATATATTGTAATATATTATAATATATGTATTATAATATAAGTTAATACATAAATAATAATATAAGTTAATACATATTTTACATTAATATGAGCATCACTATAACTTAATATAGTGTAACATTTAATTTTATTGAATAATTAATAATAACGTGGATTTGATTTGAGTTGACGCAATACTTCTTGATCTCTCTCCTTTCGAATTTCTTTCAGGAGTTTTCCGTTTTTTTAATCCAATTCCACATTGGAAATGGACGTGGAATTTTGGTTTGTTTTTAAATATATAGTCCTTTTATATCACCAGAGATTTATTAAAAATCTAACAGATGAAAAATAAAATTAAGATAAATATTTACTGATTACAAATTTC
>ML829558.1:6767-23487 GCA_009831015.1 Picea engelmannii | reverse complement strand
GACCTCATTTAAATCTTGATATTGGCAAAGAATATGAAACTGTCAGCTTCCCGCATCTACTCCATAGTTTGAATCAGATTATTTCCTATTTTGATGTCATCCACGTTTGAATTAGCGCATAGTTTGAATTAGCATATAGTGTGGGTCTCTCTTTCTCCATCCATTCTTTCATTACTTTGGATCTTCCGCTCCGGAGATTTCAGACGCGCTGTCCATTTTTCATTCTTCTTGATCTCGGGTCCTCGCGCATTCAGTTATGGAAAGAATGCAGGAGATAAAGCGGAAGCTAGTGGAATCGGGAGTTATCGGACGCGTTCTCGACGATTTCAATCCTCATCTGGACTTGATTCTAGTATACGACGATACACAAATCAGCATAGGCGACGAAGTAACCCTTGATGAAGTCCAACACCCACCTGCTTATCTTGAACAGCGTAGACATCCTTTGGATCTAGAGCTACTGGAAACCTTCATGAGCCCGGAATTAGTGGCAGTGGTAAGTTTAATTCCTAATTTAGTCAATATGTTGGGCAATAATCATTTATTAATCTGTATTTTGTCGAAGTGAAATTCATATTATTATCCTTTTCATAAAACCGTAATCAGGTTCTGACGGATCCTGACGCTCCTGGAGGCGAGTATCTGCAATGGTATGCTATAATCCGCCTGAAGTAAGGACAAATTTATGATAATATGGCACGCGGAATCCATTAACTAATTTCATAATAACAGTAATAATCGCTACGTTGTGCAGGTTAACTATGCTTTTCATTTCCCTCGAACATGATATAGGTATCATGATTGCGTTTCTTTTTTTGACATTAAAATTTACGGATCGATTGAGTGCGCGTAAAAATCTTAACGGTCATGAATATGTTTGTTTCTCTGTGCTGCAATATTAGATTCGCCGCCGATTGAGGTGCTTGCTTATGAACCTCCCAGATCGGGTGCCCACATGCTAGTTCTTACAGTGTTCAAGACTGATGAATTCGAGTTAATCTCTGAGCCCAACTCGCGGGCGAACTTCAGTACCAGAACTTTTGCTCATTCTAATGCACTTGGACCGCCGCTGGGTGCTTCTTTTTTCAACATCAAGTATGAAAATGAGGACGAGAAACATAAGAATGAGGGTAATGGGCCATCTAGGAAGCGTGAAGAGAATGGATCAGCCAGTGACCTGAAAGAGATTGCAGAATCAAGCAATAAGAGGAGAAGAACCTCGCTGCGTAATAATAATGAGGAGAAAAATCGGAAAAACAATGACAGTGAATCAAGTATGAAAATGAGGACGAGAAAGGGTAATGAATCGTCCGCATACAACAGTGCTGGGCCATGTAGGAAGCGGGAAGAAAATGGATCAGCCGGTGACATGAAAGAGATTGCAGAATCAAGCAATAAGATGAGGAGAATCTCGCTGGGTAATAATAATGAGGACGAAAATCGAAAGAATAATGACAGTGAATCATCCGCATGAACCACTTCTTGGGCATGTAACTAGCGAAAAGAGAAAGTTGCAGAATCAAGCAGTAAGAAGAAAGATTAAGTAGCGACACCATCATCTCCGTCATATACTCTTTTAGAGTCCTGTTGGTAGATATATCACGAAATTCCAATAGAGCAGACTGGATCTTGGTTTGTGGCTGTTACGTGATGTTCGTACTTAGTTTTGTTCCACAGTATCATGTATGCAGTTAGGTATTCATTAATAATATTCAAAGGGGGAATAAATTTCTCGCGTTCTGTTTGATGTAGTTACGTTCGATATATGAAAACACAATACAATATCATCTAAATCTAATTTTCGGATTTTTGGTGTCGTGATCTTTGTAAATGCGTGCTTACTTTTCTAATTTATCATTTATAAAGCTGAGTGCCAGGAAATAAATTATATATAAAGAATTGTCTCATGTGATTATTACTTTAACTGTCATTCAAAGTGGACTATGGAACTGGCTGTGTATTATTGGTTTAACCGACTTTCAAACTAGACTATGAAGGTGATTTATTAGTCCTGTCAAAGTAGGATTATGTCAAAATACGATTATAGCAATGCCTTTGCTATTGATTTGATATTCATTTTATTGACTAAATAGTTTCATTATAAATTTAAACTAATTTTTCAAAGTATAACATTGTTATATGAAATTTATTTATTTATTTTTAAATTAAACAATTTTTTAAAATTATAATGTCAAGATCTTTAACCAAATGCCATTAATTATTTAGTTTTGTCTCTACCCTCCATTTTATCGAATTGACACAATGAACAAAAGATAGAGTAGGGTCTCAGTTTTCCACACATCCATTAAAAGACTTGTTGGTTCACTGATGGTAAATGGAAATTAATGGGGCCAAGCCTGATCACGCCCCTAACTCATAGTTAACATAACATGTTATTAATTATAACCCAGAGTTAAGGACTGATAATCTAAAGTGAAAGTTAACATGATTAATTTTTTATTGGAGTGGTGTATTAGTAGATTTAGGTGGCAATTAAGTGGATGCGATTGATCGAAGTGCTATTGATAAAATAGAGAAATATGAAAATATTATATTACATGTTTTGGTACTTTCCATCCATTAAGGCTAGATAGGAGAGTTAATGAGTTGAAGTATAAGTATTAGTTTGTGAAATCAATCACTAATAATATGAAAACATAGCAAATAAGTTACGTATAGTTTGTGGATTTGATACAAGAATGTTTTGTGAATGCTTGGATAGTATAGTTGATGAGTTGAGTAAAGTGTTGATAACATATTTAATTAAGTTAATAATCATAGAGTATATATGGGTTATTCATGTAAAATCTTGATAATATATGAAAAATGAGGATATATTTGACATTAGTATAGGAAACATTGGTATGTATGAAATGTTTATCAAGATCTAAGTGTAATATCTCTCATTGAGTCTTTGAGTCTTTGAGTCACATAGTCTTAAAATACAAAGATTAATATTTATTGGGAATTATCTTCCAAGTAAGTCTTGATAGATGGGTTTGATCATTTCAACAATAAAGTACCGAATCTCATGAGAATTTTGAAGTTAAGCATGCTTGGGCTAGAGTAGTATTGGGATGGGTGACCTCCAGGGAAGTCCTAGTGTTGCACCCTATAAGGTCCTTGACACACAAAGTGCTCAAGACAAAAGAGAACACAAATTGTGGTTTAGAAATATATATAATATGTCTATATAAAAAGATTTACCTAATCTAAAAAATTTAAAAAAAAAAAAAATTTTTAAAAATAATATTATGTATCTAGGAGGGACTAGGCTACCATGCAACTCTTGTTTATTTCCCCTCTAATGATAACCTCAAATAAATTTCAAGGAAAAATAAATAACACAAACCCTGATATAGGGTTAACGTTAAGGGGAGAATAGATCATTTATCGAGCATGCAAGCTTACAAAGGGAATTTTGGGTCGAACCATTGTTTGTGTAGCGGTTACATTTTAGTGCAAGAAATTTTATGGTGTTTTAAACTTTTCATCGTAGTATTTAAATGAGTTTCGTGAAAATGAAAATCTGTTTTTATTCAACGTATGAAATTTTTTATAATATGCAATAAAAAAAATATCTGAAAAAAAATATTTCCAATAAATTTTATTAAAATATATAAAATACAATTTTGTTTTATAATTGATGTACTATATCGTTTCCAAGATTTTTGAGAGGCTTGTTTTCCCATGAAAAACGTCAGTTCGAGAGGGTTGTTCTCCCATGAAAAACGTCATTTTGAGAGGCTTTTTCACCTCATGAAAAACGTCAATTAAACCTCGATAAAAAAATGGATCTGCTTGAAAAATGCAGAGTTTAAAAATGAAGAGGTTTTTTTTTTATAGGAACATAATTATATATTCGAAACTTTTAGAAGTAAAATTTATCTATTAAGTTATTTTTTTAATTTTTTCAAAAAATTGATTTTTCAATTTTCATTTTTTAAAACTATTTATTTAAAATTTTATAAAATAAATTATTTTATTTAAAAAATTTGATTTGTTTTTAAAGATTATCTAAATTTTTTTTTTTTTTATATTTTATAAAATTATAATTAACTTACCCAAAAAAATTCCCTATTTTAAATTTAAGTACGATATTGGATTTTTTACTTCCAACATTGTAAAAAGAGAAACTGCCAGTAAATACCCTATTTTAAATTTAAGTACGATATTGGATTTCCTACTTCCAACATTGTAAAAAGAGACACTGCCACTAAATCCTTGATTGCATACTATTGTTCATCATCTCTTTCATATCATGTGTTATTAATTTAGATCGTGTTATTAATTTAGATCAAGTTGTTTCTTGTAAATATTATCCTTCTCTTCTTATCTTTGTATTTTTAAGAAGCCATGTTATCTCACCCTTCACTTAAAGAGTTGATTAAATCTTAAACACACAACACATTTTGCTAATACAAGATTAATGTGGAAATAATAGTAAGCCTATACTTACAACATATACAAGCAATACTCATAAATATAAGACATGTGCAAATACACAACATGCAATTGAACACATAATTGGTACTTATCTTTTTAAAGAAGACCATCCACTGCATGCAAACCTTCCACGAACTCTGCCTTAGACCACTCTAATCATCAGTCTTAGCAGTGGGTCACCCCCAAGCTAGGACTAAACTCGACCTAGATAAAAGGATTCCTAGGCTAGGCAAAGACAACATGAAGTTACATGATCAACAAGAAGGATTTTGTCCTAGGAGCCAACTAACACTAACAACCTACAACCTCTCATTCTCCACATGTGTGTCACATACAAGGAAGTGTGCCTCTTCTCTTTTCAACAATCCTTCGCTACCCCACTTCTCTTCCAGATCTTCAACAACACGTCGGACATGAATTCTCATAGCAGTATAGCTGTAGTTGGGCTCCCTCTGGAATAATCACTTCCCCAAAAACCTCTCTCACCTGGAGAGACTTGCTCACATACTTGACAACCTTCTTCTTCAATCGACAAGCCTAACAACCCACCTCTTCAAGTCCAAATGCATGACAACCTGCTTCTTCTACCCATCTCCCAAGTTAATCAAGTAAGGGTGATGGAAGCAACAAGGTTCGGGTATAGCACAGGTAAGGCAGAGTACGAGCCCAGGAAAATTCCAGGTGTGTTGTACATAATAGGAAATGTACAGAATCAATGTTGACGGTGTGCATGTAGGTTCCAGAGGTGCGCCAATGATGCAAAGGTAGATTTTTGGAGGAAAAAAGGATTGTTGCACGAATTCCTTAGTGAATAGTAAAGATCTCTTTATGCGTGAATGGTCAAAAGATGGGAAAACATACTATTTTCCCGAAATATATTTGCATGTGCCATGAGTGACACATGGTTCCCCTGGAGCTCATTTTCTCTCCACTTGTGATTCATTCCCTCTTTTATGGGACTTAGGATAAAATAATTATCCTCACCATAGTCTTTAGGAAATAATAATATAATATTCTCTTAGAGTTAAGCCCTCAACCTTAGCCTTTTTTCCTCATCACCTAGCCCATCCCCTTCCCTTCCTAGTGGAGCTTAGTCCCCCATACTCGTTTATCATGGTCGGTCTACATGTAGTGATGTATTAATATTAATAATATGAGTGTTTACATATACAAAAATAGGCTCACTAGCCTTAAGAATCCAGGATCTCCAACACAATCATCACATAAGCCTCCTAGTTTATAATCACTTGGATCACCAGCCAATAAAAAATGTTTACAGTTCAATTTAGGCTCGGCCTTGGGGTATTACAATTCCCTCCCCTTATTTATCCATTGTCCTTAGTGCATCTTATTTACATATTATCCTCAATATTTTCAAAAATATTTAAAAAGATGTGGGTACTCTTTCTACATAGCATCCTCATGCTCCAAAGTTCCATCCTCAGGACTGTACCAGGTCCATTGGACCTTTCCTAGCTCTATGGATCGATTCTAGAGCTGATTGATCTTCTGATTCAATATGCACACAATATGAAATTGAAAAGTGCCTTCTTGTTCCACCTGAATCACATTCCAATTAATCACATGATTAGCATCAAGTATATACTTATTGAGAAATGAGAAGTGGAATACATTATGAATAGACATTGATGCATGTAATGCAAGCATATAAGTTGTAGACTCAATTCTCTCTAGGACTTCAAACAACCCACGATAATGAGCTACCAACTCGGAAAAATTCCCCAACTTCAGGGAACTTCTATTGGCCTTCACTTTCAGAAATACATGATCACCCACTTTAAATTCTGATCCAGATTATTTTCGGCATGAAATGAGAGCGGAGATATAATAAAGAAATGCACAGATATATCGTAGATATTCAATAATATAACATAAATGTATCAGAGATTCAACCATAAACACAGATATACAGTAATACATGATTTCTATTAATGAAAGAAATGTACAGAGACTGTAAAAATATAGAGTGAAAGACTCACTATAATGGTGGCAGCTTATCTTTGAGAAGAGATGTGAAGGCTACTCGCATTCGCAAGAAGATGATTACAATGAGGCTCTGAAGGCCTTTTTACAATAAACAGGAATGTCAAAAACCCTAAACATCCAAAAACCTAACCCTAGGAGATGAAGCGCCAAAAGTCATGTGGGCCCCGTTTGGGTAAGTTAGTACATTAACTTCCTGGGGTCGTAAGTTTTGCATACGATCTCCGTTTTAGGCATATGTTATCCCATTGGAAAGGTATCATCGAGGAGATTCATTTTGGGGCCTCAATGATGTCTTTGACTATCATTGAGTTGGGTCAATCCCAAAAAACCTTCATTTAGGCCCTCAAAATGGCCCCGGAAGTTAAAACTGTTAAAAATAATAAATTGCCAAAATTGCCAAAAAACTGTTTTGAGCTAGTTGGAAAAGGTTGGTGGCCACCGATATTCACCTGGATCAATCCTCCCTCCTTAGGAGGCAATGTTCTCCATTGCGTTGAGTTCCTGGGGGAGAGGGAAAAGTGTTTGTTGAATTTGTATCTTGGTGAGCTGCTTGCATTGCTGGAGAGGTCGCGTTGCTCAGTTTGTGGAATTTGTCACAAAACTATTGAGGCTGAGGTTGTTCAACAAGTCAAGATACATGAGAGGACAGTGTGCAGAAGGAATATTTGTGCTTTGCTGCAGCCTTGTCGACCTGCTTCTGTTGGATAGAAGGTGCTTGGGGCGAGGTTGTAGTGTCCTTCTGTTCTCCTTTTGAACAGATTGTGAAGAAGATAAATTTTACTGTATGAGATACTACCTTACGACACTTTTTAGGTGGAATAGTAGTTGGAACTACCTCTGGTATTCTGTAGAGACGACCCCCCAGAGAAGCAATGACACTGCGGGGTCGAGACTCATAAACAACATGGTCCTTCCACATATATGGTTGGCTCAAGAAAACATCACAGACATCCAGTGGGGCAACATCACATAATACCTCATCCTTGAAGGGTTGGATGTCGTATGACAATCCACATTGTTGGCTGACATGGATATCTCGTCCTTGGTGAAGCCACCTGATGTTGTATTGTTGTGGGTGTGGTGTTGTCAACAATCCCAACTATTTGATGACCTCTGCTGAGATGAGGTTCTTCTGGCTTCTGCTATCTACAATATAATGCAGCGGGGTCCCCTTCACCCACATCTATGAATGAAAAAGGCACTCCCCCTCTTCAGGATATGTTGATTCTTCTGGTTGAATTGTTGCGGTCGTGACAATAGTAGTGGGGTCCACGTCAATGATCTGTCCTTTACCAATATTTTCAGAATCAGATTCCGAATCAGGGTTCGGCTCTTTCTCTTTGATATCATCCACCAATGACTATTTTGAGCGACATTCATCGGTGTTGTGCTAGGGGATTTTGTGGAACTCGCACCATTTTATGGTGTCCTTCTTTGTCTTCCCATGACCCTTCTTTTCTTGTGTCTTGGACTGGTTTTCGGGAGACTGTTTGTTTGGGCTGTCTTTGTCATACTTTGGTTGTTGCGGATTTGCAGACCCGAACTCTCATTTGTTCTGGTGCTTAAATTTCTGCTCTATTTTAACAGCATATCAATAAGCAGCACCGAGTGATGAGATGTCTAGAAAATCCATTCCAATCTGTATGTATCTATGTAGAGCCCCACGGTATTTCAGAACCAAATGTTTCTCAGAGTCTTTGATACCCATCTTAGTGAGCAAGGTATGGAAGGTATTGGTGAACTCTGAAACTCCTTGGCCCCTCTCTTACCGCAGTGTGGTCCATCTCATGTACTGGTCATCATAGTTGCAAACAAGGTAATACTGTTCCTTTACCGCATCCACAAAAAATCCCCAAGTGGGATCGACCCCATATATTCCAGACTCCTTTGTGGAACTTTGCTCCCAATAAGTTTCCCACCAATGTTTGACATGAGGGATATATTTAAGGAGTGCAAAGTTGATCTTTTCTTTGTCAAAAAATTTTTGAACAGAGAAATAACCTTCTAACAGATTTAACCATTTGTCTAGGGCTTCTGCATCTATCTGTCTTTCAAATGTAGGAATATCAAAATTAACTTGTACCTTGAAAGACGAGGTACTTCCAAAGTGGCCTATTGATGAAGATGCACCTATGCCTATCGGCAGGCATTAAAGGATGAGGGAAAAATTCTCCATCATTTCATCCCTCTGTCACGTGAGAGCTTTCTCAAGAAACATACTGATAGGATCATCTACTCCATCATTTTTCTTTTCTTCCACCATTGAGGGTTTCTTGGGTGTGAGAGAGAGATTATATTCAAGAGAGACAATCTCAAGACCCAACTTGCTATACTCGGACCTCATCGGGGACATGAACTGAAAAACGATCAAGAGAAGCCTGCTCTGATACCACTGATCTAGATTATTTTCGACACAAAATGAGAGCAGAGATATAATAAAGAAATGCACAGAGATATCACAGATATTCAATAATATAACAGAAATGTATCAGAGATGAAACCATAAACACAAATATACATTAATAAATGATTTCTATTAATGAAATAAATGTACAGAGATTGTAAAAATACAGAGTGAAAGACTCGCTAGAATGGTGGCAGCTTATTTCTGAGAAGAGATGTGACGGCTACTGGCATTCGCAAGAAGATGATTACAATGAGGCTCTGAAGGCCTTTTTACAATAAACAGGAATGTCAAAAACCCTATACATCCAAAAACCTAACCCTAAGAGATGAAGCACCAAAAGTCACGTGGGCCCCATTTGGGTAAGTTAGTACATTAACTTCTGAGGGTCGTAACGTTTTCATACGATCTCTATTTTAGGCGTATGATAGCCCGTTGGAAAGGTATCATCGAGGATATTAATTTTAGGGCCCCAATAATGCCTTAAACTATCATTGAGTTGGGTCAATCCCAAAAAACCTTCATTTAGGTCCTCAAAATGGCCCCAGAAGTTAAAACCACTAAAAATAGTAAATTGCCAAAATCGCCAGAAAACTATTTTGAGCGAGTTGGAAAAGGTGGGTGGCCATCGATATCCACCTGGATCAAATTCCCTGTGAATTATAATCTTATCAACATAGTTGTTTTTCCCATCTTGAGAAACCTTTAAACTCTACTTTATTTTTGACATCTTCTCTTCCATTTCCATGAGCAACTTTGGCCCAACCACTGCTCTATCTACTCGGTTGTCCCAACTTACAGGTGTGTTGCACTTTCTTCCATAAAGTGCCTCAAATGGGATCATCTTCAGAGATGCTTAATACCCATTGTTGTAATCAAACTCTAGCAAGTGTAGATAGTCTTCCCATTTTGATGGTTTATCCATCACATACATCCTCAACATATCTTCGATCAATTGATTCACCCTCTATGTTTTCCCATCAAATTTTGGATGATAAGCTATGCTAAAATTCAAATTCGTTCCAAATCCTTTAAATAATCCTTTCCAGAAATTCAATGTGAGTTTTAGATCTCTGTTAGACACTATTTTCTTGGGTATACCATGCAATTTATCAATTTCCTTCATATAAATATCAACAACGCTAGTTTCTTTGTGAGTGAGATTCACTAGAATGAAATGGGAAGATTTGGTAAGCTTTTCGACCACTACCATGATAAAATCACATTGCTTGTTTGTTTTGGGAAGTTTGGTGATAAAATCCATTGTTATCACTTCCTGGTTCCACTCACAGATAGGTAATGGCCCCAATTTTAAACGTTGAGCCTGGATGGGCAGTATAAGTGGAAAATGAAGAAAAAAAATTCCAGAAGGAATTGTTTTCGAAATGGACAAACTTCAAGTTTTAGAGAATCCATGAGTGCCAAGAGGGTGTTGAGAGAACACCTTAGTTATGTTTGAAATCTCAGGAGGTTTAGCGGTTCGAGAAAGCTAGAAAAGAAAAGAAACTACAGTAACCGTGGTCTTGTGACCACAAAGTTTAAGTTTGTTCCATCATATCTATTTGGGAGAAGGCAAATCATCCATAGTCATTCGATCTGGGAAAGGAGTGTGACGGTTAACCTTCAAGTCCTTCAGACTTCGTTTCTTTGGAAAATTTTAATATTTTTACAAAAAGAGGAAAAAGCCCTAAAGCTCAGAAGTCTCGGAGTGGATCTACACCATATATAATTTGATAGAAGGTGGACCATTGGATCCCCCAAGTGGTTTGACAGTTTGACATTGGGGGAAATATGTTTGTGGTTGCACAGAGTGGAGTTTTCTCCAAACTCTCGAATTCTAGAACTAATCTAGACCATCCATTATCAGAGACGTGTCCGTAGGTTAGCAAGTGATTGAAATTTCAATGCCTGACAGTTTAGGGGTGGGTTGGTGTTCAACAAAGAAATCCTCCATATCCCGAAGTTCTGAAGTCTTGGAGCTCTAAAATCCTAAAGCTCAAAGGGACACATGTTTGAAAGTTCGATGTTCGATTTTTTTGATGTGCTTTGGTATGGAATTATCTTATGTTCTGGAAATCCAGAGTGACGCGACATGATGATTTCACCTAAAGTGACATGGACTTGATAGAGAGTTCAGAAGCTCACAGATTAGTAGTTTAAGAGTTGGAATATGATAAGTTTTCTAAAGTCCCGAAGCCCTAAAGTCTCGAAGCTCCGGGGAACCACTGTTTGGAAGTTCAGATTTCAAGAGTTATCAAGTATATGGGTATGAAATTTTCCAAAGCTCAAAGGGTCGAAGTCCTGGAATGTCATAATGATGTGGACCAATGACGTCACCTAGAGTGATGTGGACCTGCTTGAAAGTTCAACATTCCAAAGTTTTGAAGGATGTTGTAGAAGAAACCTCTGAAGCCCAAAGTTCTGAAGTCATGAAGCACCGGAGTGACATGGGCCCACTTGATGCTTTCCAAGTGTCATTGTGTTCCGTGCTTTTCAAAGATCGTTCGAGCCATTTAAAAATTGACATGTGTCACTTATCAGATTAGGCCACGTGTTATCTCTACATTCTTCCACGTAGAAAACATCACCTGGTGTGTGGTTGTTGATGAAGCTTTGGAAATTCGACATTCGGGGAAATACGTGCATATTTTTTCATGAACCTCCCAAGCGCAAAGATCCAGAAATATTATCCATCAAAGTACATGTTCGACATTCGTAGGGAACGATGTGTGGAGTTGGTAGAACTTTCGATGGCCAAATCTTCAAAGTATCGAAGCTTCATGAATAATTAAAAAGATGAGAAACAAGAAGACGAATTGCAATTCACTGTGCAATGTATGAGGTGATGATCATTAACATGATAGATAGAGAATGGTTAAAATAGTAAAAGTATTTATTATCAAACAACTCTATGAGTCATGAATAAGTAAAAAGATGAGAAACAAGAAGACAAATTGTAATTCAATTATGTGGAATGTATAATCAGGTGATCATTAACATTATAGATAGAGAATGGTTAAAATAGTTAAAGTTTTTATAAATTGATTGACATAATAATATTATATTAACATTATCAAACAACTCTATGAGTCATGAATAAGTAAAAAGATGAGAAACAAGAAGACAAATTGTAATTCAATTATGTGGAATGTATAATCAGGTGATCATTAACATTATAGATAGAGAATGGTTAAAATAGTTAAAGTTTTTATAAATTGATTAACATAATAATATTATATTAACATGATAAATAGGAAATGATTAAAATGTTTGAACTTTGTATAACTTGATTGTAAAAATAATATCAAATTAATAAGATAAAATTTTCAATAATAACATCACTGTATTCTCTTTTTGTTTCCAAGATATTTAGGTGTAATTATTATTTTATTTAAAACCTAATTATATTAATTTGATAGAAGTTTCATCTAAAAGCTAATAACACAACATAATTTGTGACCCAATTAAAAGCCAACACAATATAATCTTTAAATTAGTTAAGACAATTGCCTAGTTGTTAGATATAATATGGTATAAGAGTCAATCTCTCGATCATCATATTGATGTGGTCTTTTAGAAGGAAACAAATGTTCTTAATCATTAAGCCCACTCAAACTCTATATTATTTCTCTTCTTCTCACTCAAATAAATACACAGTAAATGTTTTGATTAATAATAATTTGTATTTAAAACTGAGAAAATATGAGTGAACATTAGTAACACTCTACTCATCATCAAGATAATGAAGCTAACAAATTAAAAAAAAAGAATACTAATAATAATTTGTATTTAACACTAAGAAAATGTGAGTGAACATTGCTCAAGGAAAGTGAAATAAGGAAATGAAAGTAATATTCATTTTTTCACTATTAAAATTATTCTACTTTGGTATGAGTTTGTTTAATATTTTTAATTTATAATCTAATATTTTAAATTTTCATATATTTTTTAATATTTTTATTTATAAATATATTATCATTCGCATTAGTGCACTTTATGTATCTCAAGTAATAAACACATTTATTATATATGAATAAACATTTTATATATCTACTCTACATTTTATGTGCAAAACGTCTATGTTTAAAACCTTAATTAACTTATTGATAATATTTAAATGTTGATATTATCAAAGAATGTGAAACTCTCGTCTTCCCGCATATGCATCCATTCTTTTGCTACTCTTCTTTATTTTGGATCCTCCACTTCGAAGATTTCAGATGCACTATACTTTTTTAATTCTTCTTCATCTCAGATCTTCCCATCCTCCTACATCGAGTCGTGCAAAGAATGGAGGAGAATCAGGAGATAAAACAGACTACAACTTCATGTAATTCTGATACACACTTATGGTATGCCTGACATGCAAAGTCAATAGTTCTAAAGAATGGCCAACATGGGTTAATAGACATCCTTTGAACAAGAGCATGAGACACATGGAAGACTCTCACAACATAAAATCAATGATTAAACTTTTTGATGCATGAGGCATCAATCAAACTCTCCATAGGGACTGGAAGAGTAACCAGTCGGGGGAGTAAAATCTCAGTAACGAGCTCAACTTCCTAAGGTCATGCTAAACCAAACATTTTGATGACATGTGGACTCAAAAATTTGTGTTGTGTTCAAATGTGACACGACTATTGTCAATACAAGATAATATTCTTTTCTCGCCCATTTTTTGTTTTGTTTTTTCATAGTCAACTGAATTCTATGATACATAGGAGGAAACGAGTGTCACAAGTAAGCAACTAGTTCTAACAGTGGAACATACCTATGATCAATGCAAGGAGGTGCATGTGGGAGATGGACACTCGGGAGAATGTTTCATCTTGGGTATAGGGTGTCAATATGCAAAGGATATAAACAAGACTCTGTGTGGCTTATTATGAAAAATGTTGAGTTGAAAGGCTTATAATGAAAAATAAGAATCGACAATAGGTTCAATACTGCAAGAAAAATAATGAGATGCAATTACAACTTAACGCCAAAAAATGTCATTTTTGTAATCTTAGTATACTTGGTTTGAAAAATCTATAAACTTACACCAAATAGACATCCTTTCAAATCCAATTTACGAGTGTGAAAGAGACAAGTTCACTCGACAATATTTTCTCTTTTTGAGAGAGTCTAAAAAGAGTTTAAACCACACTCGTTTGGAGACCTCTAGGTATAGGCCATCATGTTTATGAGTAATAAATGAGGTTCAAACATAAATTCATGTATTAACTACAAGGTATTCCCTATCCTACAGACAAAAATCTCTGCATGGGCACCGAATGGATCAGGGGATCTAACTAGGGTACCCATGTTTGGTAAGTCTCTACCATTCAATAATGACACTTCTAGTTGTAGATAGAAGGTTCTGTGTTGCTATTAAATGGGTTCGTACCTAAGTCATATGAGCTTCATTCATAGGATGATGCAAGTTTTCATAATGGATTGGTGACCTATCATGTATGTTGGATGATGAAGATAACTTTCCAAAGTTACAAACGGGTGACATGGCGCTGAAAAACACAAGAATCCCGGGATAAAACCACAAAAACCAACTCCATCCATTGTCGTATTAGTCCATTAGGCCAAAATATTAGACAAACCTATGTGAAGTGGGTAAATTTTTTCTATAAATAATAAAACAAACCAATTTTACTATACCATTTGTATTTTTTACCCAAATAGTGCATTTTGGACCAAATTGCCCCCAAATTTCAACTGTTGATTACGGAGCCATGAGAAATGGAATTAACAACCATATGGACCATGTAATTCATCTTGCTCCTCTCTTTATTTCTAGTGGATTAAAATTTTCAATTAGGTTTCATTTTTGGAGTATTTTAGGGCGCAATTTACAAATTAAGGTATATGCGGGATATAGATCATCGGGTCGCGTATACGCATACCTATACATGACTATTTTAAAAACATACAATGTATAAGAAGTCCTATACATGACTGTGTAAACTATATCTTGCATAGATATCTGTGGACAAGGTTTTTAAGATGTTGCTAACTCAAAAAATGGTTTGAATCTTCCAGGAAGGTGCTAGAGTGGAGAGAAAGAGAGAATGAAGAGGTGTATGTTGTAGTGGAGAAAGATATAGGGGCCCAAATGGCCTTAAAAATATGTGGTCTATACAATCTATGAGGGCTCATGTGAGACTCCGTCATCTTCTTGTGAACTACTGGGATCGTGATACTAACACCTTCAACCTTGATGGAAAACCATTGAGGATTAAAGTTGAAGACATATACTTCTTGACAAGATTATCATGTTGGGGTGAGGTTGTCAACCTGAAAGCCCGAGGAGATGGGAGTGGCATGAAAATAGAGGATTACATAGCCACTCATTGCATTGTAGGGACCGATAAGCTAGGGATCCAACTCCCAATCAGAGTGATCAAAAATCTCAGTTTCAAGATTATTTTCCTAGTGTTGAAATGGATCACAAGGTCGAACTCTTTGCACCAAGAATCGAGTGTTGGCTATGGAGCCTGATTATTTTCCTCATTCAGAGGTTTTTTTTTTTTCAGCTGTGTTTATACCCCATGAATACTTTACACCCTAGAAGTATGTACACTCTTCCACGTGGGGGAGTGCAGAGGGGGGTTACCCCCTCTGCGGGGTCCGGGGGAAAGCGAGCCCCCTAAGGAAAATTTTCCTTGTAAATGGATATTGTAATTTCATTGTAAATCTAGACCGTTCATTATAAGGCCGTAGATGTAATAGTAGAAATTATGTTAGGTTTTTTTTCCCTAGAAGGAAACCCTCTGTTATGAGGAAAATGTATTGCGGCTATTCATTATGGAGAATATTGTATTCTGAGAGAGGAGACTTTGAGAGAAAGAAGAGGAAGTTACAACGGGTTTGTTGTAGGTTGTATCCCTTTGATTGTTGGATAATAATAAAGGAAGGACCTAAAAATTTCTCTGGTAGACATAGCTGACATTGGGTGAACCACATATATCTGTGTCTCTATTGTATTATGTATATTCTATGTTTTATTTCAGCATTTGTTTTATTTTATTTCTCTGCGATCCCATTTTTCTAACATCGAGGCCACTTATGTTCTATTTAGTGGAGTGGTTGCGACCCACGGTTTACAACTAGTGCACCCCACTGCTGGCCAACATGAAGAGCCAACTGACAGACTACAAACTGGGTAGAAAGAGGAACTTCGCGTTCATGTATGTCCTTTGTAGTTTTTTCTTAGAGCGGGTTCGAGGCTTCAGCCCTAGGTTTGAGATTGTTCTGCATGGACCTTGGTATCTATCCATGGCATGGTGGACCGAGGTGATGAGGTGACGGGGGGTGGTAGGGTGCCAACACCCTACAATGATGAGTTTTTATTCTAGTGGAGTTGGTAGGTGATGGCTCTGGAGTACTACACTTACGTAGGGATTAACTTCAGAGGATATACGAGCATGTTGTTACCACCAGGATCCGCCTACGGAAACATAGGTATGCCAAAGTTTTTTTTTAATATATTATTTTTTGTATTTTTGTATAAGAAAACAAAAATATTTTTGCATGATGTCAAGTACTAACTAAACATGTGAGTGATGTAGAAGTGGGTCTGTTGGGTATGTGTTATATTCTTTGCATGTGTGTGTGTGTGGGTGCGTCAGATACGACAACTGCGTCTGACGATCCCCACACTGTGTGTGTGTGGGTGCATGTTATATTCTTTGCTATTTTTAGCTGATTTGTAAATTAATATCGGATTAAGGGATTAGGGTTTTGGTATCTACGGAATACCTAAAAACATTGTATATATTGTATGGCGAATGGTGAAATTCGATATAATGAAAATAAGAAAGGTTTTCCCGGTTGAGGGTTTCCGGTAAAGATCTCTGTGTATTC
>ML829557.1:17886-31500 GCA_009831015.1 Picea engelmannii | reverse complement strand
TGGACAGAGATTCTCCAGGCAGAGAATGGTCCAGATAGAACAGATTGTTGGTGGACAGGTATTCTCTCTGTGGAGAATAGTCCAAGGTGACAGTTTGTTGACATGTCATGGACTAGTATTTTCCTAAGGCACAGATTGTTGCCCGATTAGGAAAATGGTTCAAGACCGATATTTTCTAAAGCATACAGGTTGAGACAAATCTCTATAACTTGATTAGAAAATAGTCCTAGATTGACTTTCCTATGGTCTCTGTAGTCCATGGCATAGCTTTTAACATATGTTGGGATAGTCATTCTTCTAGGACATATGCCCAGATTAGAAGCATGATCCTTGTATCACTCTGTGGAGTGAGTGACTTATTCAGCATCATGCCTGAATACTCAAATAGAGTATGGCTTCGAGAGATGATGCAGTTGATGCTATCGGATGATAGTGATGATGGTGCTCGTGATCTAATCATGAGATAGTCTATACGACTATGATGATACTATCGATTGAATGGTATGTTTGTGCTCAAGACCATTGCCTTCAATACCTCCCTAGCTAGGAGGGAGTGTTGATAAGATATTATGGTAGTTGCGGGAGGTATTTACCTCCACGTGTAACCTTGACGAGAATAGAATATTCCAGGAATCAAGAAGAAACACTAAAGCATTAAACCTAACCCTAGAAGACAAGTCGGATCAAGGAAATAAGTAATATTAAGTATTTAACATCCAGAATGAGAAGTCGGCCCAGACAGCTCAGGAAAATAGTATAAATACAAGTAGCCAGACCTCATTTTGTACCAGACAGCTCCAAATTTCAGCTAGGAAAAGGTGCGCACTGCAGAAACTGGGCAAGTGCGCAAATCTAGGGAGCAGCTGCAGTCAGCAGCTGCTGCAATCTATATTCATGGTTTAGGCTCGAACTTTCTATTGGTTATGGTTGGACTTTCTGATCAGTCTTAGTTATCTTTATGCATTAGCCGTGGTTGGCTATTGGTTTGCTTCCGGAATCATTCTCTGTCAAGGTTAAGGTGCTCGGGGGTGGCTTCGGCCTATGGTTGGGTGACAATATTTTTATATTGTCTATGGTTAAACGAGCACATCCATTACTTTCTAACAAGATGAACATGAAGATTTGGAGGCTAGCACAGGAGTTGTCTTGTAAGACTTGAAGTTGTGTGATGCAAGCTAGCTAGGGTTGGTAAACCTAGTGTGGAGACCTGGAGAATGGTGAGATGCTTCGCTTGGAGGACTTAGAGATTGATGTGATATCATGCTTGATAGAGCTTAGTGAGATGCCTTGCTTGGGAAAGTAGTTGTAATGTGATGTGAAGATGTACTTGGAGATACACTTGTGTGATGAAAGTGGAGTGGCTAGCTTTGGTTAGGAGAGATTCCTAGCTTGAAGCAGTTGGAGGTTAAGATTTGACAATTGGTGTGATGCTAACTTGTGGTTACCTTAGCTAGGTTTAGAGAGCATTGTGGAGAAGTCCTAGCTTGTGATAAGCTAGTGGATTGTATGTACCATCTTATCACATGCTATTGGTATGTATTGTACTTCATTCTTATATTAATATAAAGTGTTCATATCTATCCTAAAATGGTGTACTTGCAGATCTGTTTTACACCATATTTCCGTAATGATTTTAGTTAGTAGTGTTGGTTTATCGTGTTGATTTGATGGAGACTAATCATATTCAAGCAGCAGCAAGGTAATCGTGTTCGAGCCACAACTATTATTCACGCAGCAAGATAATCTTGTTGCTTTGGTAAAGATTTTACCCTTTGTATTGATTTTTGCTTATAATGTTGATTCTGATTTTAGTTTGGTTATAGGGTATCATCTTGGTCCTATTCAGTTAAGGATGGAAAATGTGTTTGAAAGGTTCACTCAGCATACTCTTGGGTCTTTGACTTCCTTATTTGTGTGCAAGAAATATGAGCAGACTCTTTTTCAAGTTGCAACCAGCAATAATATTGGTTTCTCTCGCAGTTAAGCACCTGAAGAAATTTCACCAAATCAATGGATTGCATGACTAGTTGCACTGGTTGTTTGAGTATACTGATCAGTCATGTCTTTTTTGTTAGTTTAGGATAGGTTAGGGTTGAATAAGTTCAATCTGTTTTGAAGTGCTGTTGGAATAAACAGTTGTTTAAATAGGCTTATGTTTGTTTTTGGGATTTTAGGTTTTCGAGTCAAGTGGGATTTGACAAGATTGACGCAGGAATTAGCTCTTCTTGTGAGAGTCAAACTCAGTGATTTCCATCATGATGCTGAGTCCCTTTCTCTCGATGCACAGCATATGCTTGCCTTATTGGTATTTTTAGGGCAGGATTTTCCCAATAACCCCGTTGTTTGTGTGATGTAATTTTTTTTCCATGATGTATTAATTTCACATATTTCAAGTAAAAGATGCAGCAATTCGGAAAAAAAACTTAAATGATAATGAGTGTCATCGTGAAGCAGTTTTCATGATCAAAGTTGTTAGCATTTTTGAGTTACAAGTAAGAAATCTTACTCTGATATATAAAAGATGTTTTCAGAAATCAACGTTAGATTTATTTTTTTATTGAAAAATACTTCTTATGTAACACTGATAATATTTACAGAAAGCAGAAATATGAAAGAGTATGTACAATGGAGGGAGGAGAAAAACTAATCAAAAATTCTCCTCAATGATACTAAAGAGGCAGAAATCAAATCTGAAGAGGCAACAGTATCAAGGCTTTTGGCATCCCTGATAAGAAGATAACCCTTAGCATTGAGCTGATTACACGCCTCTTCCCGTCAAATTTTATAGAACACTGACACTGAGCTATCCTCATTGGGAATGATAGACTTACAACTTAGTTTCCAAATCAAGAACAGAGTAGTGAATCTGAGGCAGTTCAACAAACCCATAAAGGCCAAAAGGACTAGCTGTTTGGAGTCACCCAACATAGCAGCCCTCCGATGCATAACAGTGA
Source organism: Picea engelmannii (assembly GCA_009831015.1). Taxonomy (NCBI): domain Eukaryota; kingdom Viridiplantae; phylum Streptophyta; class Pinopsida; order Pinales; family Pinaceae; genus Picea; species Picea engelmannii. The sequence continues at coordinate 28,546 of ML829557.1, read as the reverse complement.
CACCTTAAAGAAGAAAAGAAACATGCATTTGTACCTGCTACCAACAGCCTCTGGCAATCCGACATTTCCACAAGATGTGCTTCATATATTCATTTTTACTGCAAACCAAGGATTGGGCATTCATAAAACCACTTTTCGCCATACAAGATTTTGTTGGCAACCCCTGATAGATGACCAGCCAAGCAAAAACTTGTAGTTTGTATTAAACCACTTTTCGCCATACAAGATTTTGTTGGCAACCCCTGATAGATGACCAGCCAAGCAAAAACGTGTAGTTTGTAGGAAACACAGAAAGACCCCACACTGTGCAATCTATGTAGCCATCTGGACTCGGGGTGTAAAGAAGGCCATCTGCTAGTCAAAACTGGGGCATTTATACCTTGATGAAGGTTCAAATCCCAGAGACACTTTTTGCCCCCCATGGGTCGTTTTGCCAATGCAAGCGGGCGATGGGGCCAGGTGCAAGTCCCCCGCCTGTAGTTTCTTAGCTGAAGAGAATTTTCTAGGGTGTTGTAAGCTGGCTACACTGCATTGTAATAATCCCAGATAGAGAAGAGGCATGCATGCCACATGTGAAGCATCTTGTAAATATATAAATAAAAATCCAGTGTATTTTTCCTTCTGGGAATAGGGGAATAGCGCAGAGTAGGGTAATTCATTTAACCTCTAAGAGACCTGAAAGAAAAATTGCGATTTAAGGTGCGTGAACTGATGCTCAACAAAAATTCCTCACCTCGTCGATTCTGAAAATGGTGGCCGCCCTTGCTATTTGTCCAGCCAGCTGCACAAAACACAAACACACAGTGAATGTTACACCTAGTTTCGGCTTCAAGTAGAGATGGTATTGATAAATAATACATTTTAAAGTACCCTTGTAGCAAGTTCAGAAGACTGGGCATTGTCAATAATGGAACCTGCTACGGCTATGCTCACTGTTTGTACGCCGCCACCCTCCGCTTCTTCTCCATTCTCTTCTTCTCCTCTTCTTCTCTTCTTCTTTTTCGTCTTCTTCTCCACACTGGTTGCTGCTGCTTCATCCACGTCCACTGATTCGTCCGTCCTCTGCTGTTCCATTTCCTCCCTCTTCATCTTTTTGGTCTTCTTCTTTGTGACGGGTGTTTCCATTCTTTGTCGGACACTTGATTTCAGACACACGAGGAATGAATATTTACTTGTGTATGCTGTGTGTAATCATCGTGAGCTCCAAATTTCTCCACTGGTTCCCGTGCTGTTTCAAAACTCCATTGTGTGTAGCATTCGCATATGATCGTCACGTCAATCTTCACCCAAGTTTCAGTAGGAATTAGTCTGCCGAGTTCAAACCCTCTTACAAATTATTTAGGACTAATGGATATTTTTATATTTCAGCATAAATAAATATTACAATATTTGAATATTGTAGTATTTTTGTTTGTCTAGTTTATGAATTAGTTAGTTCCCATTTATTAAGTATTTTTAAATGTGGTGTTTGGATTTTTGGAATAGATTTTACAATTTAGAAAATAAATAAAATTTTGTTGATCAATGTGTATAGACTAGTAATGACAATTCTCATCAAATTCTAATATTGTGAGTAAATATGATTATTTATTTAATTTTTTAATCTATAAAATGTTATTTATTATTTTATTCCTATGTAAATAATAAAATAAGATACACTTGTATTTGGAGAAAAGAAGGGGAGGCCATGTAGCAAGAATAAGGAGTAGGTTAGGGTTTGAGTGCAAGTTCAGAAGGTTAGGGTTCGGGTTACGGAAGAGAAGAGGTAGGTTCAATGGGGGTGGAGGGTCTCGACGCCGCAGTAGAAGTGGCGAAGGCAAAGGAATTGAAAAAATCTTTTAAGAATGCAGTCGAATGAGGTAAAAGCAAGTCGCCAAATGATGTCCTCATGGAAAAAATAGGTGGAAACAAGCAAAAAACTTACCAAACTGTAAATTGAGCAGGTACTAGCAAACAGTCTTACAAGAAACTAAAGAATGGGTGTCTGGCTAAAACAGTGAAGAACCTGAGGTACAAGGTCACTTCACCACTGGTAGGAGACTACATTCAATATATGACGGATCATGCACTGATAGGTAAATTCATGGGGATCTGGCCAACAGAGAAAGCATTGTTGGTTTGGATAAAATTGAAATGGAAAGTCAAAGGAGAAATAAGTCTAAAGCTCGAATCCAAAGGTTTCTTCACAATAATGCTCACCTGCTCGGAGGACAGAAACCGAATCTTTGATGAGGGACCGTATTTCTTTAATTCGACAGGGCTCCACCTCAGGTACTAGTCTGAGCGTTTCTCCCTGGAAAAGGAGGACTTCATTGTTGCCCTTGTCTCGATCAGACTGTACTCCCTACCCCATGAGTTATGGCACCTAGAAACACTAGAAGGAATAAGCGACACATTAGGCTCCTTTGTTAAAATATCAAAAATAACAAAAGCAGCTAAATATACTTCCTATGCTAGAATATGTGTCTACATGAACGTGACAACAGCACTACCCGAATCAATCACTATTTCATTCCAAGATAATGAATGGATCCAACCCATAAACTATGAGCATATCCCATTTCGTTGTCGGAAATGCCACAAACACATACATCTATTATGGGACTGCCCCAAAACCCATCACTGATAATTAACAAAGGCAAGAAGGAGAATGACACAAAAGGCTTCGTGAAAGCCCCCAACAAAATAAAGGTGGGGCATTGAGGAATCGGAAACCCTGGAGAAGGAACAAGAAAAGAAGCCAACAGCTTCCATATCTTAGCAGAGAAACAAGCTATGGGAGCCAACTAAGAAGGAGAGTGACAAGACCTAGAGAAGGAACTTCCTAACCAGGAGAATATTGAGACAAAACAGGACAAAATACATAGATGTCGAAAAATGGAGGCAAGCACGGAAAACCTAGCAATAGAGATGAGAGAAGTCATGATGCAAGAGGAGGTGGCTTCAAAAGATTCACAAGAAGAAACAATGAAGGAAAACCTTAACCAAGCCTCTGGATCGGAAGGCATGGAGGTGGACTTGCAAGCGCTGATAGTGGTCCACGGGGAAAAGTAAATTAATGGTATGCAAGTGGGACAACTTCATCAGCTCCACAGAGATTTGCTCAGGAAAAAAAGCAAAGAAACAATGATAGAAAATCTAGCTTCCTCATTAGGAAGCTTGCACATAAAGTTGAACCCCTAAAAAATACCAAGAAACCTAGAGGCGGAGAATGAAAAAAAGACTAAAAGCCACATAAGCAAGTTCTGGAAGAAACCAGGGCTCTTCTCATAGATTTGGGCCAGGTAGTGGGACTACCAAACAGGTATTTCCTCCCTCAAACCAAAAGCTAATTATGAAGATCATTTCATGAAATATTAGGGATCTTAATGGCACTACAAAACACATAATCCTTGGAAACAGACCGAGGAAAGAAAATATGGACCTAGTAATGTTGCAAGAAACTAAGTGCAATAGGAAAAGTATGGAGTCAATAGCAAGGAAGATATGGAAACCTTGCGAGTTCATTTGCTTATAAGAAAAGGGGGCATCTGGAGGTCTATCCTTCTTATGGAACCTGAGCAAAATCAGAGTGGAGTTGAGATCCTAGACAAAAAGGATAATAACCATATCATACAAGATCTTAGGGTCTATGGATCAAGGGACAATCTCGTAGGTCTATGGTCCCCAATCTCTAGGAGACAAGAGATATTTCATGCGAGAGTTAAAGGAGATATGAACAAGTATGGAAGATCAACAATGGATTGTCGAGGGGGTGATTTAATATGATAACCTCCCTGGAAGACAAGAAATGGGGTATAGGGTGCCTTAGCTCTAAGGACCAATCCTTCAAGGAATTCATTGACCAGCTACGGTTAATCAACATAATCCCATCAGAAGGCATATATACATGGAGCAACAGAAGAGGAGGGAGACACTATATAGCAAAATGGTTATACAGATTTCTGGTATCATAACCCTTTTTCCAACACAAGCAAGTTGTAGGGGGGGAGAACAGACCTATTTATGGTTCAGATCATTGGCCAATCTCTCTGAGATGGATGGATGGCCTAGGCCCCTGACCCAAGCCCTTTAGATTTGAGAAATTCTGGACTAGACACCCATAATTCATGCAAAAGGTAAAAGATTAGTGGGGAGAGAACCAAGAGTTGTATGGAACAAAAATGTTTCAGTTCCAACAGAGGTTGAAACATATAAAAATAAGCCTTAAGAAATGGAATAAAGAATTCTTTGGGAACATTCAAGAGGCCAAACGAGACTTAGAGGGGAAGATGGAACAAGTTCAAAGAGAAATAAACTAGGAGGGTCTAGATCCAGAGCGACAACAACGAGAATCGACCCTTAGAGAGGAGTTAGAAGAAAGAGACCAACAAGAGGAAATCATGTTCCAACAAAAATCCAAGATGATTTGGCTAAAAGAGGGAGACAAGATTACCAAATTCTTACATAACTCCCTCCTTCAACGCTGAAACCAGAACCAGATTCGCTCCCTGAAAATGGAAGACGGGGTGATCGTCGAAAGGCATGAAGACATAGAGCAACACCTCAAGGAATATCTCAGCGCACTACTCTCATAACCTCCTCAAGACCGAAAAGCAGCTACAAACTTAATCTCTCAATCTATTCCAAAACTGGTCTCTGAAGACCATAACAAAAATCTGCTGAGGGAAGTGACTATGGCAGAGGTGGAAGAGATGGTGAAGGAGATGTCACATGGAAAAGCCTCGAGGCTAGATGGATTCACCTCATATTTCTTCCAAACTTGTTGGTGCATTATTGGTAAAGACTTATGGGAAGCAGTGGAGGAAGCTAAAACCTCTCGTTCAATCCTACGAGCTTTCAATGCCACCTTCCTAGCTCTGATCCCGAAGGAAAAGGAAGCAAACACAACAGATAAGTACAGGCCTATTTCTTTATGCAATGTTGTTTACAAAATTATAACCAAAATCATAGCCAAAAGACTGAAGCCTACCCTCCAGGAAATTATTTCCCCTGAACAAGGAGGTTTTGTAGAAGGTAGAAAAATTATGGATGGTATTGTAACTTCCCATGAAACCATCCATTCCTTGTAGTCTGAGAAAAAACCAGGAATGCTCCTAAAGCTAGATTTGTCCAAATCCTATGATAGAATCAATTGGGACTTCCTAAAATCCATTTTGGGAGCCTTTGGCTTCGACCCCTCCTATACCCATTGGATCATAAACCTCACTTCCTCAGCCTTCTTTTCAATTATAGTGAATGGCTCCCCCTCTCCCACCTTTAATGCCTCCTGGGGGTTAAGGGAGGGAGATCCCTTGTCTCCCTACCTCTTCATCATCCTCGCGAAAGGTTTAGGGAGATTCCTAAAGCAATCCCAAAGAGAAGGTCACCTAAAAGGGCTAGAAATCTCCCCTCATGTGGAACCGTTGACCTATCTTCAGTTTGGCGATGACACCCTCCTCCTTGGGAAGCCCACGGTGCAGGAAGCCATAGCCATCAAGAAAGTTCTGGATGTCTTCCTGTTTGCCTCGAGAATGCAACTTAACTTGGACAAATCCCACATCTTTTTCTTTAACTCCAAAATTTTAGGATTCCAAAGATCCTCTATGCCTTCGCGCTACCTATGAGACCCCCTATTGGAAAAAGATATAAGCAATCTGTGGTGGCAAGAACTGCTAACTAAACTAGAAAATAGGCTCAATTGTTGGACCCATAGATTCCTCACTTTTCCAAGTAGAATTATTCTTATAAAATCCATCATGATGGTTATGTTGGTCTATTTGTTCTCTGTGTTGGCAATACCCAACAACATCTATCAGAAAATTCACACATTACAGAGAAACTTCTTATGGGGAGGACCAAAAAGAGAAAAAAAATGGGTCCTAGTTGCCTGGGAAAAATGTGTAAATCAAAGGCTCAAGGAGCTTTAGGGATAAAAGACCCCCAAAGGTTGAGCCAGGACTTGGCGGAAAAAAATTGTTGGAGATGGATAAAAACCCCAACAATGCTTTGCGCCAAGATTTGGCAGGGGAAATATGCCAAAGATATCTCCCCTCAAGATTGGATAATCTGGAACTACGCTCAAAAAAGCAGAGAACTTGTACAAAAGCAGAGTTTTTGGGAGTTGCATGATGGTCAGTCGACCCTTTTTTGGGAAGACGTTTGGGAGAAAAGGTCGACGCTGAGCTCAGACGAATGACTATAGACAATCAAAGATAATATGATAGGGGTTGGCAAGACGAAAGTTTATTAGTACTGGGAGGATTACCCACACCCGGGCATTGGGAGAACAAAATCTTGGATCCCGCCATAAGAATGTCCTATAGATTGGACAGACACCCCTATATAGGTCATGGTGGATATTCTGAAAGATCATCTACCTCCCAATAAGAAGGGTCAGAACATCCTCAGATGGGGGAAGAAGGGGGACAAGAAATTTCATACCAAGGCAGCCTACCAAGAAGCCTTCGGTCTGGGAATCAAACCCAAAATTCCAATTTGGTCTAAGGTATGGAACTCGCAATAATGGTTGAAAGTGTCCACATTTCTATGGCCGAAAGTGGCCACCTTTCTGTGGCTAGCAGTCAACATAAAAGCTCTAATGTAGGATAGGATAACTAAGAGAGGGTTCACGGGGCCATCCATTTTCTTCTATGCAATCAAGCAGAAGAAACCCTCAACCACCTCCTCAATTCGTGCCCGTTGGCTTCAAAATTATGGGAAGGAGGGGCCACAATCTTTAGAATTTCGGACCGGAATAGACAGAACATCATAAAGACAATTGAAGAATGGAGAACAGACCCATACTAGAATCCAATTCTAAACTTTGCGTGGATGCTCTTTCCAGGATTCCTCCTCTGGAATATTTGGAAGACCAAAAACCAAAGAATATTACGAAACCAGGCCCCATCCTTGGACCTGTTATGGCAAGGGGTCATAAACAATATTCGAGAGACCATTGCCCAAATCCCTTGGAAAACATAAGACCTAACAATGTCAGGACATGAGAAATATTTGTTAGCCATTTGGAGCCCCATAAAAGGAATTTTGATGCTCCCTTTAGTAAGCAACCCGAATCTGTGTTAGTTGGGAGGAGCAACTTGGGAAGCCCCCCCCCGAGGGCTTCCTGAAACTAAATTTTGACAGGGCATCCAAGGGGAGCCCAGGAAGGGGAGGGGCCAGAGGAATCTACACGGACGCCAAGGGAGAAATCGTAAGCCTGTACAGAGTCCGTCTAGGACACACTACCAACAACAAGGCATAAATAGAAGGATTACTGGCAAGTTTGTAATGGGCAAAGATCCAGGGATACATGACACTCATAGCTGAAGGAGACTCCAAATTGATGGTTTCGGCCCTTGGAAAAATCATAAATAGGGCCTCACCAGACAAAGCTTCAAAGAATTGGAGATTGTCATCCAGGCTCGCGGAGGCAACAATGACAATCCGAGGCACGTCGACAATTATCTTGAGCCACGTCAGGCGACAGGCCAACGTGACCGCTGACTACCTCGCAAACGTGGTTGTAGACTAGGCACAGAGGGAGTCCCAATGGAAATGGATTGATGTGGGTACGGGAGATTTGAGGGATAACCTAACATGTCTCAACTGTTTCGACACCCAACGACTTGATAAGACATGTGGAGAAGTGTCCACTCTGCAAGGGTTGTCAGAAACCTAGTTGTTACCATGATCCACAAAGAGAGTCGGATGCAGGTATTTTTGACATTAGGTGGAGCGTTCAGTTTCCTCACCTACCATTATGGGAAAACAAAGAAGGACTTAATGAGGAAGTGACATAATGCCCCAATTTGGATCAAGCCACGGATCGATGGGGGAAGGACGAAAGAGTCATACCCAACCACATCAGAAACAATTATGAGAAGGGGGGATCTGTCGAGACCCCGTAGGATCTAGAGCAGCTCGAGAAATAATGGGCGTAAGTAGGGAAAGTCCAAGGCCAATTCCAAGTGGGATAACAACCCCGATCATAAGAATTGGAAACTCATCGATCCCCAAGCAGTTGAAATTCCCTGTCGAAGTCATTATGAGTTGCAGAGATGGATATGTTGTTACGATCAACAAAAGCTCTCTTAGAGGAAGGAGTGCGAGTGGAGCCATTGGCCTGAGACTGGAATCAACCAGTCGTTTAGGGCAGAAATCTTCCTCGCCTCCCTCCAGGATTATTATAGTGGGATGGCATCAAGAGTTGCACGATCTAAGTCCAGAAAGATGGAAGGTGGATGTCGTTGATCCATGGCTAGAGAAAAGTCGGCCCCTATGGGGATCAGAGTCTCATAGCCAAGGAAAGGCAGAGGGGGTCATTTAGCAAAATGAATTATCGCGCGGCCAGGGTAGCTAGAGGGGCTCGGGTGAGATATTATAACCTATGCTCAGAAGAGAAAGATCTAATGGGAAGAAGTCAGGAGGAAGTATGGAGAAAGAGGAAGAGTATGTTGGATGAAGAAATTATGGAGTCCGTGAAGGAATGGGTCCCCGACCTGGGGCAATCCTGCACCAGGGATGCCAAGTTCTTCTAACTGGTGGAGGTATATTGGATGACGAAAGCAATGGTGGCTCAGGCCATGCTTCAACAACAAGCAGAAATGTGGGCCACCCGCTAGGCGATCTGGGTACTGGAAGCCAGATTTGAACTTTTTCTACAAGGAACAATTCGACATCTAGTTCCAGGAAAGGACAAAGACCACCTCAAACATGCAAAGGGTTGGAGCAGAAGAAAGTAGGAAGCTGAAATGCACCAAAGCAAACCTGATTTCGATGGACTAGGAAGAAGAGAGTCCAGAATCCAGTAGAAGCACAAGGTGTCGACTAGAAAGTGAACGTGACACCCAGACCAATCAAGAATCCATGACGACCCTAGGTAGTCTTTTTACCTAGGGTTAGCATGGGAAGTAGCAAGTCAACCTGGTATTTTGGGTTCCCAAGTCTTCCTTTTTGGCTTTGTCTCTGTAAGAAACTCTTAGTTTAATGGCCATCCTATTCGGCTGAAGCTTTCTTGAAGTAGTTAACAAGTAGTGGGTTGGTTTCCATTTTGTGGCAGCCCCTAGGATTTGAAACTGTGCCAACACCTTTAATTCATACTAGAAATCATTTTGAGATGATAAGGGGCGAGAGGTATGGTTTCCATTTTTGTGGCAGCCTCCCGAGGACTCGGATTGTAAATTTTTTATATTTTGAATAGAAAATCCATAGTTTCTTTTTTGCTTAAATTTATAAAAAAAAAAATAAGATACACCATAAATAACATTTTAAAATTATTTTTTCCACTAAAAAATCATTTATTTTATCCTTTCCCTATCTCAATCGACAATTCTATAATAAATGTTAAATATATTAAATTTATTACGTTCAAGAACAATCTATAAGTAACCAAATAAGAAGTCGATTATGGGTTTCATTTGGTAGGTGAATAGAGTTCAATACCCTTACGATGTGTTTAGTCGGGAGGAGACACCCAAAATACAACCATGTTAAGGGTTGGTGCGGCCCAGGTCGGGTGCGATCCCCGGGTAATTTTGACGGCTGAGATGCCCCTAGCTTGTGGCTTCTTAGCCAACGGTTGTAATGTTGGCCCCACAAATGACAAACATTTCTAACAAACAAAAACAAACTAACCAAATAAGAAAGGAAAAAACTAAATCATTATGAATAGAGGGAAGACAAACCAAATCATTCTAAGTCCTTCATTCATACCTCGTGTATTATGAAGCATACTTTCTTTCTTTTTTCCATATATTTTTTGTTGGGAAGGCTATGAGAAGACGATAGTTAATGACTTGTAGTCCTATAACCATCATACTTCACATTGTTTAGTCTTACATTACTCAAATTTGTGTATTTGTCATGGTTAAATGTTATGTTTAAGAGTATTAGGCAAAATGTTAAAGTACATAAGATTATGATAGCTATAATTTCTTGGAAAATTATGGAGAGACATATAATATTTTTGTTGTTTTAACACAAATGCACATCTTCACCTCTTAAGAGAGTAGGTGGAAGGGGGTGAAAATGTGCACCTGTGTGGTGGGGATTTAAAAGTGCATATTGTCACACCCACCACACAAGTACAAACTTCAATTATGATGACCCATCCTCTTAGGGTTGAAGATGTGCATTTGTGTTAGCCCAATTGCACGCATGCGAGGGACTATAATCCTTGTTAAATTACGAACACTAGGCACCTTCACCTCCCACCCCACAATGCACACCTTGACCTCCCCACCCTCTTGGGAGTGAAGATATGCATTTGTGTTAACACAATTGCACACATGTGAAACACTAGAATACTAGAACCATATTGAAATTATAAATACTAGACACCTTCACCCCCACCACCCACCCTTTTGAGGGAGTGAAGATGTGTATTTATGTTAATCACAATTACAAACATGCGGGACACTACAAACATTTGAAATTTTGAACATTAAAACCATATTGAAATATTTGGGAATAATAGGTTTTGATTAGGTTTAAATATATCAATTGGTCAACTACTATGGTAGCATATCTAAGACATGTCTTTGTTTTTGTAATGTTATTTGCTTTACAAAGCATTATATGAATATGTGTAGTAGAACACACTCAAGTTATTATTGAAAAATTGTAATATGTCTAGTTAGGGACACTTGGATTATGTTTTTTTGTGTGAAGTTTGTTAGAT
>ML829556.1:73407-84419 GCA_009831015.1 Picea engelmannii | reverse complement strand
AGGATCTTCCAAGCATCCTTATGATCACGTATACACATTCATGTATATGTAGGTGCATCTATTGCACCTTTTTACCTAATGCATTCACTTGATAGTTTAATTTCATCATTAGTGTCCTTTAGTTTGAGACTTCAGTCACTTACCTGACTAATCGCATAGTCATACCTCATATTGGTGTTGTCATCTCTCATGGCTATAACCAACTAGGGTCACTTTCCTCTTTATGTGACAACGTCTTAGCAAGAAAACCTCCTTGCTTCAGCGCCCATAGGGTCTTACCCATCTCACTTTTCTTTGGTCATGAGGAGTTATATACTCTGTTTTTAATATAAAGCAGTAATTATACAACCAAGGATCCTACCTGATCCTCTCAAATTCCTTTAGGCCCACAAAGGTATTAACCATTATATAACCAGCCATCATCAACACCTAATGTTCCAACTACGCATGCTTAGAGGAGGCATCACTAACATTAGGTTTTTCGTCTTTCGAGCTTCAGCTACCTTGACAGAACCCTACCACCTTCAGCTATCCACATTCAAGTCTTATTATCCATGTTAATTAGCATATCCCTACTTAGGTAAGAGTAGTCATCACTTTGACAAAGGGTTTAAAGGAATTCTTCTGTTGAAATTCAACAAGAATTCCCAAAAACACAAGTTCAATCTATAGTCCTTATCCTCAAGGAGTAAATGTAGATAACTATATCTCATTACGTGACTCATACATGAGCCCAAGCAGGCCAAGTGTTGTAATCATGCTCTGATACCAATTTGTCACACACCAACTACAACAACTAAATGTTTTTTGTCTTTTCTTTAAGGAACAAAATCCCTGAATTTCTACGGGGCCTATTGCAAACCATCCCTTCCCTTATCCTCCTCCAAGTGACCACAACCTAGCCTTAGCGAAAGCACCTTTAACAACTCATGAGTTGGAAAGTCAAGGCTCTCGAATCCTCTTTCTCCAAAAGCCGATACCCGAAATGCGATACGGGTATGGCTCCCTCCTCACTAGCACCTGCTACATATAACTGTAGGCTAGGCTAAACACTAGCACTACTCGCAACTCACAACTTTGCAAGTTGGAGTGTTGAGCCCTCGTGCTCCTCCTTTGTGAATCCCTGAAACGTGAAAGGTCAACGTTACGTGGACTCTTTCCCAGGCGACATGTGTCCACCACCTGTTAACCACGCTGTCCCCACCTAACAGATGTGCCACGTGTTCGCACGAGCCCTCGATGCTCGACACTTCGTGACTTCTGCAGTAGAAAATAAATTCTTTCAACCTTTGAACCCTCGATACGTGATACCATGCAGAGGTTTTGATCCAACGGTTCTCACATGGCTTGGATCCAACGGTTTGGATCCTTTCGTGATCTCGCATATCGCAAGTCCTTAAAACCTTTCCCATTGACTCCTTTGACTTGCGAGTAAGAAAAACGCTGAGCTTTTTCCACGTGTCCTCTACAATGGATGGCTACGATCAAATTGCGACTTCACACATCGCTAGTTCGAACAATATGTTCTTTGACCTTCTTGCTCTATGAGTCAGCGAAATGTTGAGCTCTCGCCACGCGTCCTCTACAATGGATGGCTTGATTTCCTCTTCGAAGAGTTTGGGATTTCATGACTCGCATGTTGTAAGGTTCTTTCCTTCAAACCCCTGACTCCCAAAATGCCAAAATCTCCCTCTAGACGATCGATGGTCCATACCACTCCTGGGTCAACAACCACGATCACGTTGTTATTTCATGTATCGTGAGTTGGTGTAGTCCTACCCTTTGACCAGTCCCAATCGCGAGTCAGTGAAATGATGCCCGACTACCATGTGTCCCTCCTTTGGTTCTTCCATCGGTCGACACATATCCAACTTTATATATGACAGTCTAACTTCCCGTCAGGATTTTGTGTATCGCGCATTCGAAGGGATCTCTACCTCTGTTTCCCTGAACGTTGAAATCCTCCTTTGGGCACGAAGTGTTAAGGTTATCGCTACTTCTGTAGATCTAATGGTTGTTCTTCCTTGTCTCTACATTCCTCCAACATCGACCATTTTTCCTCTGGAGCCTTCACTGCTTCGAGTTGAATAATTTCGGTCTCCAAAGGTTTCAAACCTTTGTCCCTTCCTCTACAATCCACCTTGGTTTAACGAACACTCTGCAAGTGTTATCCCTCCTGATCTTCATCATCTATGAAGGACTTAAGAGCCTTGCACTCTTCTTCTGGGATTAACAGGCTTTGTTCTCCAAGGGACTCAAAATGATTAGGAAGGTTTACATGAGTACATGAAATTGTGTTCACGGTCGACAAACACACAGTTCATGACTCGAGCTTATGCCACCACATGACACAAGTATTTACGAGTATAAAACATATCCTAACCATATGATTTCTTACTGGCCTAATTATACAACCAAGCAGTGATAAAAGGAATACAGTATATCCATTAAGAAGTCATGCACAATTCCCGCAACATACACAGTATAGCCAATTCATACATAGTTACAGATAAATTACATAGGGTAGGAGATCGCTTATCTATTACAGGTTGCTTCCAACAAGCTAACTGTGGGTGTTTGTCCTTCCACCTGACCATAGGCATAGAGGCATTCATTCTTATCACTCTGGCCACCCCCGTGCCAAGCCATGATATCACTAGGGAATTCTCACACTTCTTAAGGCTTCTTCCTCCGTTTCCGCTTCTGTTTGGGTCCTATTCTCTGTAAACCAGAGATTTCTCTCTCTTGGTTATGGCCTTGGTGAGGTTTCTCAGATGATCCTCAACATCAAGCTCACGGCCTTCAGTTCGTGACTCGTTGGAGAGCTCTGCGCATCTCCCTTGTGATCTTACGCTCTTTTTTGTCCGATGTCTCCTCTCCCGTGTGTATCCCTCTTACCTTGGAAGGTTTTTTCCGACCTATCCTATTACTTTTGTCATAAGGAATCTCAGGTCTACACGTCCCTATGGTACTTCGGGCTGATAGCCCATGTTTCCATTCATGGGGGTGGTTGATAATTCAACCACCGGTCCTTTCTTCATTAACTGAATTCTCTCCTTGGGATCCAAAGGAGGTTTTCATCCTCATCAAGGGAAATTTGGGGTTATTTGTCATAATGAACCCTCTCTTATAGTTTTCACATTCTTCCTCTAGTGACATCATGGCCAGTACTTTCAAGGCTTCACCCCCACAATCAATTATTGGCAACTCAAACAATAATACATTTACATTTTCCTCATGCATTAGCATGGAAATTCCTTTTTTATGATTAATTACAAATTGGGGGAAATAGGGTGTTACATATGGAAGCATGATTCTCTAAGAATTATGGTAAAAGATCCAGGCCGTTGTCGTGTTTTTTCAAAAAGTCTCTGCATTCTTTACCTTTGAAGGTGAGTGTTGACTTTGGGAGTCTCAACATCTTACAAAATACTTGAGGCAAAAAACTGACGAGTGAATGGTACTAGAGTGGAATTATCCACTGGCTTGGTATGTATTTCTCGGCACAGTAGGAAACCATTTCCTTGTAGTCAAAAACTTCGGGAACACAACCTGTACGCGTAATTTCGGATGTCCAAATTACTTCCTTCTGAGGAAAAGGGGTTGAATAATAAGAGTATGCTCTAGACCACTGAAAAATTATGATCCTCTCGTCCAAAAATGTTCAAGGAATATCCATAGAACTGTTTCTGCCATAATTTGATGATGGCGTTCTTTTCATCCAGATAATCTTAAAAATTGACACTTGAGAGATAATATATAATCTTCCACAAATCATTCTTTAATGTGGTTTAATGAGGAAGTTCCTCGAGTCCTTCACCTATTAATGTCAATCTTTATGGGACTTGCATAATGAGTTATTAGCATTAAACCATACTAAATGTGCATTGGGAAAGGTGTAAAGGTGGCAGGGACGGACATGAGTGGAATAATATTTGATACTTTTGTGAACCCACCAACCTGGGAACCCACCTACCCATGAACCCGCCAACCCGCGAATGGAGAAGGTATAAAATTAGCTAAGTGTTGTGAGATGGTCGGATAGACTCATCATAGTAGAAATGAGATACTTGGAAGCTTGGGGAGTCCAAGGGTTAAAATGTATATCATGAATCTTTTGAATGTAAAATGTATATCACAGAACATGGGATATAAGAGTTCGACCCCGCCAAACTGGGAACCTATGATTGCAGAAAAGACTAAGTATGGGATAATGTGTTGGTCGAATGGACTCGATATGTGAGAATGTGGATTGAAGATGAGGATTCACGAGTCCGCCAACCCAAGAACCCACCATTTTGAAAAAATGACTAAGTATAGAACTAGAAAGGGAGAATAGAAGGGAAAAAGGAAAAGGGGAAAATGGGTAAGTATAGAAGAGGGAAAAGAAGGGGAGAAAACAAGTTGGGAAAATGGAAAAGGGGAGGGAAATTTCAGAAGTGGGAATTGATCTCAACAAGGCCTAAGTACTTGGTCACACGACTGTGTATTTGTAGGTCCTTATAAATATGTTAGGGTAGTATATCCTTCCCTTTGTAATTTTCTAATAAAACTTATTCAACTCCTTCGTGAGCCCAAGTGAACCAAGTGTAGTTTCTTGCTATGATACCACTTTGTAACATACCTGATCCGTTAAGGCCCTTCTAAGGGATGGGGTGTCCAATTTTTCTCAGTTGATCTAACTTATCTTACTTCCCCCCATTTTCATCTTCGACATCCTTTTCTTATTCAATAACTTTTCAATGTCAGTACCCTTTTATTCGCAAACTCACAAACCCGCGAACTCGTGGCTACATACTTTTGTAACCTTCCTTTCACAAGTCCACCCACAAAATCTCAATACTTAGCCATTTTTCCATCTACATGGGCTCGTGGAGGTAAACTTTTATGACCTTTATTTCATGAATATGTGAAATCTCAATACTTATCCATTTTTCCATCTACGAAGACTCGTGGGCTCGCGAAGGTAAAATTATGTGACCTTCCTTTCTTGAGTCTGTGAAATCTCAATACTTAGCCATGTTTCCATCCACGCGGATTTGTGGGCTCACAGAGGTGAAATTCAAAGACCCTCCTTTGATGAATCTATGGAGTCTCAATACTTATCCATTTTTCCATCTACGCGGACTTGCGAAATCACGGAGGTCAAATGTTTTTACCTTCCTTTCATGAGTTCGTGAAATCTCAATACTTAGCCATTTTTCCATCTATGCAGACTCACAGAGGTAAAATTCTACGAACTTCCTTTCATGAGTCTGTGGAGTCTCAATACTTAACCATTTTTCCATCTACGCAGACTCACAAACTTATGAAGGTCACATTTTTTGCCTCGATTTTCATGTCCATTGTTGGGCGGTTTTTCGACACATGGTTTTTTGCTGATGGTTTTCTATTTTCGATTAAGGAAATATGGTTGTTGACTAATCCAGGTCATTGGATTAGGGTTTTGGATGCCACTAGCTCCTATATGTATATTGTATTGTAACAATTTATGAAGTGAATGAATATAAAATATGTTGGTTTTCTCAGTTTGGGTTTCCAGGGGAAAAATCTCTGTGTAATCTATGTATTTTCCATTGTATCTTTTTTGTTCTTTTATTGAAAATATTTTTGCAGTAAAATATTGTACAAGGTTAAAATCTACATTTGGTATTAGAGAAATTATTGGCTTCAAGGGGATTCCTTTGTTGTCAGGGGTTTGGCTCGGGACTGTGATAAGCCTTGTTACAATGGGAGATCCCTGATATTGCTTCTTTAGGTGAAGGGAAATGGAGAGTAGTTCAAAAATAGAGATCAAGAAATTTAATGGGCAAAGTTTTGAGCTATGGAAGATCTATTGGTAGACAAATATCAATGGGTCACTGTGGATCCAAGTATTGCACCTACATGAACATCAACAAAACATTGGAAAAATTTGGATCAGAAGGTGAAGAGCACAATCCGATTGTGTTTCTCAGATTCAGTATTACTGAATGTGTCAGGGGAATATACAACTAAGGAGTTATGGGATAAGTTGGGGAAATTTTATCAGTCTAAGTCCTTCATAAATAAATTGTTCCTGCGGGAAAAATGTATAAACTAAGGTTGAGAGATGGAGACTCTGTGACAGAGCATCTGAATGCCTTCAACACTATGGGAAGTCAATTGTTATTTGTTGAGATTAAAATTTCAGATGAAGATAAGTGTATTAGTTTACTGTGCTCGTTACTAGACTCGTGGGATAGTCTGGTTGTGGCTATAGGTAGTAATACAACTACCTTGAGTATCGATGATGTGGTCTCATCCTTATTGATGGAGGAGATGAGACGAAAGAACATGGAAGGACAAAACACATATGCATTATTTGCAAGAGGATGATCCCATGAAAGAAATGGTTCTAAGTCCTCAAGTGGGAGATCTAAGTCTAAGGGTAGATATAAATCTCTCGGAAAATTTGTAAAGGTATGTTGGAGATGTGGAAAAGAAGGGCACTGCAAGAAGCAATGTAGATCAAAAGTTGAGAAAAATAAGGGATCTGAAGAAGTTCCTTCTACAAAAAAAAACAACTCCAAGGAAGAAGGAGGTAATATGTACTTGGCTTCTTCAAGCACACATGTAGATCATGAGGCATGGTTGGTTGAATAGGGTGCATCCTTTCATATGAATCCCCACAGGGAATGGTTCTGTGAATATGAAAGGTACGATGGAGGTAATGTTTTCCTAGGTTATGAATCGACAACCAGAATAATAGGATGAGGAAAAGTCAAGTTGAGGCTCATATATGGAAGGATTATAACACTACCTAGTGTTCTACACATCCCAGGTTTTGCCAGAAAATTGATTTATGTAAGAAAAATGGACGATGCAGGGGTAAAAATGGTATTTGAAAAATAAACCTACAGGATAGTTCAAGGAGAAATGGTGTTGTTGAAGGGAGTTTAGATTGGAACTCTGTATAAGTTGCAAGGAAACACTATTAGTAATGGGTGTAATAGTTCCATTGTTCCTGATATTGGAGCAGAAGAAGTAAAAACTCCTACAGTCTCTGGAGAAAAGGTTATGATGTGTAATCAAATACTGGGGCATATCAGAGAGAAGCATCTTCGACTACTACAAGGTAAAGGTATGGTTGAAGGTATGTATAACTACTCTCTGGATTTTTTTTCCTATGGACATTGTGTATATGGGAAGCAAAATAAGGTAAGATTCCCCTCTGACGCAACGAGGGTAGAAGAAATTTTACAACTAGTGCACATTGATGTCTTTGGACTTGTGTCGGTTCCATCATTGGGAAAATCTGTGTAATATGTCTCATTTATAGATGGCTTCTCTAGGAATACTTGGATATATTTTCTCAGGAATAAATATGAAGTCTTTGACAGGTTTAAAGAGTTTAAGGATCTCGTTGAGAATCAAATATAGAAAAGAATTAAGGTGTTGAGGAAAAATAATGGTGGAGATTTGTGTGGGAATGAATTTGAAGAATTATGTAATAAGTGTGGTATAGAAAGGAATAATACTACTCCATATACACCTCACCAGAATGGAGTTGCAAAAAGAATGAACAAAACACTGATGGAAAAAGCAAGGTGCATGCTCAATGGTGCAAGGTTAGGGAAATAATTATGGGAAGAAGCAGTGGGTACTGCATGTTACCTGGCAAATAGATCACCCTCATCAACATTGGATGAAAAGACTCCACAAGAGGTATGGACTGCTAAGAAACCTTCTCTCACAAATCTCAAGGTATTTGGTTGTGAGGCCTATGTTCATGTTCCAAAGGAAAACATGAGCAAGCTAGATAAGAAGGATAAAAAGTGTATCTTTATTGGGTATAAATATGGTCTCAAAGGTTATAAGCTTTGGAACCCAAAAACTAAGAAGGTTGTGTATAGTCGAGATGTGGTATTTAGATAAATGAAGGATTTTGTCAAACATGAAGTCCTACCAAGTAAGGAATAAGCATAGAAAATAGAGTTTGAGCCAAAGGATGATAAATTAGACTCTACAAAAGAACATGAATAATAATAATAAGAAACTCATACTCTAGTATTGAGGAGAGCAGTGCGAGAAAAAAGGCTATTGAAAATTTATACTCCATCTGATTTCCATTCAAAATTTTCTTTGTCTATTATTGATGATGATCCTAGAACTGTTAGCGAGGTAGTGGATTTAGAGGATGGAAAACTATGGAAAAAGGTCATGGTTGAATAAATGACAACCTTGGATAAGAATGAGGCTTGGGATCTAGTGGAATTGCCGACTGGAAGAAATCCCATTGGAGACAAATGGGTATTTAAAAAGAAGATGAACGCAGAAGGAAAAGTAGAGAAATACAAAGATCGATTAGTAGAAAAGGGTTATTCCTAGATTGAGGTAATTGATTTTGGTGATATTTTCTCTCTTGTTGCCAAGTTAACTTCTATTAAATTTATGTTATCTTTTGTTGCTGCATTTTATTTTCAAGTAGAACAGATGGATGTGAAGACAACATTCCTACATGGGGATCTGGAAGAAGAAATCCATATGAAGCAACCATAAGGATTTGCTGTGAAGAGAAAGAAGGAGATGGTATGCAAGCTGAAAAAGTCCATTTATGGTTTTAAAAAATCACCAAGGATGTGGTATAAAACATTTGATACTTATATGTTGGGACTTGGCTTCACACGAAGAAAAGAGGAACATTGTGTTTATTTTAAATTAATTGGTGATCATTTGATTTATTTGGTCTTTAATGTGGATGACATGTTTTTGATAGGAAACAACAAGAAGATTATACTGGATGTGAACACTCAATTGTCCTCTAAATTTGACATGAGGGATCTCGATGCTGCAAATTTCATTTTGGGAATGGAAATTAAAAGAGATCTAGAAAAAATGAAACTCTTGTTAAATCAGAGAAAATATGTTGAGACAATATTGGAGAGGTTTAATATGAAGGAATGTAAAACAATCAAGGTCCCTATTCCTATTGGTGTAAAATTATCTACGGATTAGTGTCCCAAGACACATGAAGAGGAGGAGGACATGTCTCATGTTCCATATGCGAGTGTAAGGAATTTTTATGTATGAAATGGTCTATACTAGACCGGACATTACACATGTAGTGGGAGTTTTGAGCAGGTATATGTCAAAACTAGGGAAGGAGCATTGGACAACAATAAAAAGGGTTTTCAGGTATTTGCATGGAACTACTAGCTATAGATTGTGCTACAAAGGAAGACCAGGATCAGACAGAGTGTTGGACATGCATAGATTTATGGATGCAGACTGAGATGGAGATTTGTATCGTAGGAGAGATACAAGCGGACATGTGTTTAACTTGTTTGGAGGAACAATCAATTGGATGAGAAAAACAAAGTCTGTAGTGGCACTTTCAACTACATAAGCTGAATACATGGTAGCCACTCATGCAAGCAAGGAAGAAGTATGGTTACAAATATTGTGTTTAGGTATTGGGTTGGTACATAAAGCTGTAAGGATAGATTGTGACAATCATAGTGCAATTTTTCTGGTGAAGAACCCGACTTATCATTCAAAGACAAAGGATATTGATGTTCAATATCATTTTGTGAGAGGCATGGTTGAAGAAAAGAAGGTGTTGTTGATGAAGGTGGACACTTTGGAGAATGTTGTGGATTCATTAATAAAATATGTGAGCACTGAGAATTTATCTTGGTTTAGAGGATCCGTGGGCATTGCTGCCATAGATTGTTTACTATGTAATCCTGTAACCCCTTGTATGCAAAGAAAACAACAAGTGGGAGAATGTTGGGTATGTGTTATATTATTTCCATGAATAGTTGCAGTGTCATCTACGTTGTGCCGGGTGTGCAGGGGTTTTTTTTTTTTTTGGGGGGGGGAGAGCTAGGCCCCCCCTTCAGGGATTGTAGGGGGGTGATATCCCCTCTGCGCGGGGGTTCGGGGGTAGCACCCCCAATTTTTTTTTCCTCGAGAAATGTGTCACATTTTTTTCCTCGATTTTTGGGTCACCTCAATTTTCATGTCCATTGTTGGGAGGTATTTTTTCACATGGTATTTTGTTGATGGTTTTTTAATTTACAGTTAAGGAATTGGGGTTGTTGACTAATCCAGGTCATTGGATTAGGGTTTTGGATGTCGTTGGCTCCTATATGTATATTGTATTGTAAACAATGTATGAAGTGAATTAATATAGAATATTTTGGTTTTCCTCGTTTGGGTTTCCAGGGGAAAACTCTCCGTGTAATGTATGTATTTTCCATTATATCTTTTCTTTTCTTTTGTTGAAAATATGTCTGCATTAAATTAGTGTACAAGGTTAAAATATACACCTAGAAGACCCATGATGTTAGGGACCTAACCTCCCTAACCCATCATGTAGGTAGAATAATATAATTCCATGTAATAAAGGCCAATATTAATAAGGCCTAACAATAAGGAAGAATAACTCAAATGTAAGAAGACCTAATAGAAGCTTCCACTTCTAGAAGGATCTTCCTCTAGATTGTTCTTTTGTATAGATAGATTTAGTATAAATAGGAGTAGAGGGTATGAAAAATCTTGTCTTGGATATTATTGTAATAGATCTCTGCTCTGCTGGAGGGTTCCCCCTCGAAGAGGAAAGTGAACATTTCTATCATTAATCAAGGTATTCTTTATGGTGTTATTATGGTATTGTTATGGTTATATCATTGTTGTTCTGCCATTTCTAGCTAAAATATTTCTGTTCTGCATACTATTTGATACTTGGAATACTACAAGTGGTATCAGAGCAATTTCCTTGGCAGAAAATTGTGGGTTATTATTTTTTTTTAGGGTAGAGACATATTCCAACATCTTAAAGCTACAAAGATTCGTTGTTATGTGCATAAACCCATGGTCAGGGAGTCATAAACGCTGGAAATACAAGTGGTACTTAAGCACACATCTGTTGGCCACCCTTGTAACCCCTGTTGGTACCCCTTCGAGTGGTAGCACATCAGACAACACTTGTATACAGATTGACCTAGATCTCCTGAATCCCTCCATTGATAAACTGATCAACCACCTGA